>KZ826009.1:0-66817 GCA_003184645.1 Aspergillus ellipticus CBS 707.79
CCCCCCAGTCCCCCCGCCTAATCGCCCACGAATTCACCGGCCCAATCCCACACCCCAAACGCAACGCGCTACTCTTCATCGGCGGTCTAACCGACGGACTCCTCACAGTCCCCTACGTCCAAACCCTCGCGCACTCACTCAATACCAATCCCCACAACACCTGGAGCGTATACAACCTGCTCCTCTCATCGTCCTACCAAGGCTGGGGCACGGGGAGCATCGACCGAGACATCGAAGAGATCGGACAATGCGTGAGCTACATCCGCAGCGTCAAAGGCGCAGCCAACAAGGTCGTCATCATGGGGCACTCGACCGGCAGCCAAGACGTGCTGCACTACCTATCTGCTGCGAACCCGTTGCCCCATAACCCGGACGTGGATGGGCTGACGTATGCGGTGCGGCCGGCTGTTGACGGGGCGATCATGCAGGCGCCGATGTCGGATCGGGAGTACTTGTTGAGGATGGTGGAGGGGGATGACGAGGTAAAGCGGGCGTATGAGGAGTTGGTGGGATTGGCGAGGGGGGCGGAGCCGAGGACGCTTTTGCCGTTGGGGTTGACGGGGAAGGTCGGGTTTGAGCCGGCGACGCCGGTGAATGCCGGAAGGTTTTGGAGTTTGGCGAGCCCCGAGAGTCCGGAGAGGCCGGCGAAGGATGATTTGTTTAGTTCGGATTTGGGCGAGGGGAGGCTGAGGGAGACGTTTGGGGTTGTAAGGGAGAGGGGGTTGTTGGGGTATAGGCTTATGGCGCTGTATTCGGGCAGTGATGAGTATGGGGTGCCCGGGTTGGATATGCAGGGGATGTTGGAGAGGTGGAGACGCGCGACGGATGAGGGCGCGGGGGAGGTTAAGTGGGATTTTGATGGGAGTGCGGTCATTCCTGGGGCGAGTCATAATGTCCAGGATGTGGGGCAGGAGGAGTTGGTGCAGAGGGTGAAGGGGTATTTGGGGAGGGTGGAGAGTCTGTAGAGGTGGTTTGGGGAGTGCATTGAGATGGGCAATTTTGTCAATGATGATGACTCTAATGTACATACACGCACGCAATACACACATACACACATGCACACACCCCAAGACCCAGACCCAGTCAATGGGTTAGATGGATGGATGGATAGATAGAATGTGGACAATGAAGAGAGAAAAAAACTTCTGAGGGTATAAGAGAAAAGTAATAAACCCCATGCCATTCACCAGATGTACAGACAAACAAAAAACTTGACTTCAAACCTTCAACCACAAGTTGAACACACCCTTCAGATACTCGACGATCTCACTGCCGCCCAACTTACTTTCGCCATACAACCGATCGACAAAGGTAATGGGACACTCGGCCACCCTGAAGCCCATGGCCTTGGCCCTGACCATCATCTCCATCTGGAAACTATACCCCTTGCTCACGGTGCTATGAATCACCTTCTCCAGGACGCTCTTCTTATACAACCGGAAACTCCCCGTCAGGTCACTGACGCCGGGCATCAACATGACATCGGCAATGAGGTTGGCCGTCCGCGACGTGAACTTGCGGAACAGATCCCAGCCGTACACGCCGCCCTTGATGTCGCCGCGGCTGGCATAGCGCGTGCCCGTGACGATGTCCGAGTCCGTCTCCTTCTGGATGCGGATCATCTCCGGGATGAATTTCGGGTGGTGCGAGAAGTCCGCGTCCATGATGATGACATAGTTTCCGGTGACGAATTGCAGGCCGTGGACGTAGGCCGTGCCGAGGCCGAGCTTGCCCGCCCGGGGCTTGAGCAGGATGTGGTTGTCGCCGTAGTGGGCTTGCAGTTGTTTGGCGATCTCGAGGGTGCCGTCGGGGCTGCCGTCGTCGACGACGATGATCTCCCAGTTTAGGTTGCTGTTAAGGATCGACGATTAGTGGTGGAATTGGGTTGAGAGTGAAGAAGTTGGAGGGGGGATGTACTTCTCGCGGAAGGTCCGCTCCAGCAGCCAGACGATAATAGGGAGGTTCTTGCGCTCATTGTAGGTCGGCAGAATGACCGAGTATTTGTTGGCGGGGGCACCCATGGTGACGGCTTGTGCGGGGTCTGAACGTGGCAGACTAGTAGAATGAGTGTGATGACAGGTCTGATCCGTGCCCGGGCCAGAGTCAGGAGGTGAGGTGGGTAAGGGAGTGACTGGGAGGGAGGAAAGAGAGGTGAGGTTGGAGGTTGCTGCTGGACTTGGCGCCGCCGGCGCGGGAGATCCGCGTTCGTAACGTGGCCAGTCTAGACGCTGCACGGGCTCGACTGTGTACTTAACTTACCTTAGTACTTACGGAGGCCGGAGCACTACGACGGAGTACCATACATATCCCGTCTAGCTCTCTCATTTCAATAGTATATTATATGACACACCCTTCCCTCCAAAACTCCCATTATCGTACAATTAAACGATCACAGGTAATACAGAAAACGCCTGGACTAAAAACCACCCCCCATTGTCCCAATCCAATCCAATGTACGGAGTACAGAATATACCACACGCAAAGCACACCCTAAGCTCACCTAAGACCCCAACTTCGGGTGATCATACCGGTTCGCCACCTCCTCATTGTGTTGCTTCACATCGCGCGGGACATCATCGGTGGGATTTCCGTCTTTGTCTGCATACGCGGGGTGTTCCTCCGCCAGGGTTGGTCGTGCCTTGTTCGATGGGGTGGACTTGTCCGCCTGGGTGCCCTCTGTCCTGGGTGTGGGCGAGCCCCCTTGGCTGGTGCTGGCGCCGGTGCTGGTGTCCGGGGCAGGGGGGCCTAAATTGTAGATACATCATTAGCAAGGCTTATTCGCTTAGCAGACCCCTTTGGTTTGGTGCATACCGGGATGCTCAATGTCTTTGGTTTTGCGCGAGCTTGGGGGCTGCTGAGCGTCGGGCTTGCCATCGCCGCCGTAGGAGCTGTGGCTGTAGGGGCGCGCGGACTGCGGGTAGAGGTGGCGCCCCAGAAACCCGGGGCTGGTTTTCAGGGCCAGACGGTTACGGACAATGGCAGTCATGGTGTATATAAAGCAGAGCAGAAGGTGCGTAGTATTGCAATTGAAGGTATCCAGCTAAAATAAAACACTATAGAAAGGAAGCGAGGGCCGGGGGCTCTGTTATAGCCGCAAGCAGCGGTCGCCGCCGACGTTGCACATCGCAATGTCGCAATGCCGATGACGTTGCCATCCGGTCATCCCCTCTCCCGCACCCCCCGACAAGGCCCCGGTGCTTACACAGTAGCAGTGTTTACCGGGCCACTCACGACGCTCGCGCTGCGAGGCAGGGGGGCGCAGAATTGAAACCAGGAAGAAATTATATTCGGCTGTAACAGCCCGTCAAGCACATAGATTCAGACAATATTGCCAGAACATGTCGAAATGCCACGAAAACCAAACTCCATCCCAGTCGATGGCCTCCGCACGGAGATAGAAACACTAAGGAAAAGTCCAGAAATGTGGCGGGCCCCCAATGATTTTAAGCGAGGGACTTTAGTTGCCCGCTCCGTATGGTGCCTTGCACCGTGTACCTCCGTACCTCCCAAAACGCCGTCGAACTGCTTCACAGGATAATAAGACAGTCGATAGTAAAGCCAGAAAATCAACCCAATCACACAAGGACCAAAAGCCACCCAAAACAGATGGGGGAGTCAATACACAGAAATGCACGCCGTACTCAGCAAACAGTACCGGAAGCCTTCATACCCAAGGAAATAGACCAGTGGCCCTTGCAAGGCCATCATTCGTATGCACGTGAGTCGAGAAACAAATCGTCTCCACCACCTTCGTTAACGCCGACGCTGTGGTCGCCGGGAAGCCACTTGAAAAAAGGACGCTCTCGTTTTATCGGTAGAATCATTCGGGTCGCATCAATCCGTGAGGGACACGCAGTAGCAGACACTTTCGTACTGTGCCTTGGCTGTGTATGTTTGCGTCGTCCCGGTGCCTTCAATCGTGGTCGTCGGCGTCGGTTCAATCTCCTTGATTTGGAGGGTCGCCTGGGAGATCGGCCCGACCTCGCCGTCATCCAAGACCTGCATCTGCTGGCAGTAAGGGTTGGCGGCTCCCGGGTACTCACGTTTTTCTTCCATCTTGATTCGACGAGGGTAGTCGGGCAGCGAGCTGCTTCTTTTAGATACGGAGTTCGAAGTCGCTTGGCCGGACTGGGTAGCTTGGGCAGTGGTCGTCACAATCGTGGTGCTGCTGCTGTAAGAGGCCTCCTTGGTCGTCTCGTTGATGTACAAAAAGAACTCCATCACTGTGCTGTTCCACCAACAAAACCACGGCTTATCACCAGCTTGGGCCACCTGTTTGCGGCTAAACATGCTAGCCGCCACTTCGTCCTCGGTAACATAGTCGCGTTTCGATGATGAGCTTGACGGGAAACTATCCTGCGGCACAACGACCAGTTTGTCGTAAAGGGTCATGAATGTCAATGCCGGGCCGAAACTGAGATCGTTGGAGTCCATCATCATGGACAGGTTCAGCGTAGGGTTGGAAAACACCGGCTGCTGGGCGCCATAGGTGAGTGATGAAGAATAGGTGGTGGAGTAAGTGTCCTCAAAGGTGATATTGCTCCCGTCGTCACTGCCCTGAACGACAACGGGAATATTTCCGGAAGTGAGGCAGCCCCATGACGACCTGTAGTCCGAGTCTGCCACGCAGAATTTCGAAACGTTCTTAGGGGAAGCGGGGATGGCGTATTGACCGGTAGGAAGGGCCAACAGATTCGTGGGAGTGGCCGTAACTGGAGTGGCATCCATCCTTGGCGTCTCAGTCACGGTGACAATATGCGGGCCTTTTGGCTTGTTGTGCTCTTGCTCCGCGGCCTTCCTCGCCCCCAATACACCTCCAATAATACCCCCAATGCATCCTCCCACAAGCATGACAAACCCCACCAAAACGAGCGTCCACACGGGGAGCCCACAGCATGCCTTCTTCTTGCCTTTGCTCTTCAATTTTTCTTCGAATGCCATGACCCCCGAGACAGGAGCCGCCTCTTCCACTCCTCTATTACCACCTCCATTGCCACCTCCGTTTGCTGTATTCTCCATCACCAACGTATTGGAGGAAACTTCCGACATTGGTGGCCCAGCACGCTCATCGCGAAGGGTTTCATCCCGTGTGATGCCAGCATCATTGACGGCTGCAAACGCACCTTCCACCTTGGGAGCGGCGTTTTCAGGATAACGAGAGTAAGGGGGGAGTTGTTCGGTGTGTCCATCCGGCCCGATAAGATCGCCCACGTCATCATCCGCCCGACCGGGCGCTCGCTGATAGGCTTGGTTGTGTCCGGGAAAGCCAAGGGGTACCATCGAATTATCGATCGGAGTGGCGAGACCATCCTCCTCATCCACAACGTTCTGCGTATACATGGCATACGGATGCTGCGGTGCACTTGTATCTTCCAATGGTCGGTCTACTGGTCGTAAAGTCGACGTTGTCGCCACACTAGGAGAGCGACTAACGCCGACCTGCGGGTACATCGCATATGGATGGCTGGGACCGGTAGCCCCTGTGTAGGGACTCAACGCCCGAAGGGGCAGGGAGAAACGCGAAGAGGCACTTTGGCTGCGACCGGTGATGGAAGGGGCGGTGGACGCGACGGAGTTGCGATTGGTTAAATCCAGCCCCTTCTGGGGGAGGCTCGATCGGTGGGGGGTCTCATCGAAGGAGACGCGAGCCTCGTCCGCAAAGGGGTCTTCGAAGGCTAGTTCTTCATCAGTTGGGATTGGGGGGATGGTGTTGTAGGCCTTCGGCTGCTGTTGGCGTAACGATCCACGGAGAGTGTTCGAGGAGGTAGTGGAGGATATGGATGGACTGCGAGCGGCGACGGTGGAGTGTTCGGAGTGGGAGTCGATGGGTTCTAGGGAATATTCATCGGAGAAGACATTAGGATTGGAGGACCGAGCAGACATTGAGCGATGATGCATCGAATCGGCGTCGTTGGCTGGCACAAAGCGTTGGGACGAGGGTCGCGAAGACTGGGATAAGGAACGAGAATGGTCGGATGATAGACGCCCAGACATGGCGCTGTACAGCCCTGTCGGGCTACCTATTTGATTCGGTCAATCTCTCAGAGTGATCGAGTCAGTCACCTGAGTCGACCGAGTACCGGATGGACGGGAGAAACAGGAACAAGTGACCGAGGAAAAGAGAGAATGTGGGCGAAAGAATGATGGAAGACGGACAGCCCAGTCGAGAGAGAAGAAAGTGATGGAATGGGATGGAGATGGGGCAGGACGAGGCGTCCGGGATAGGTGGGAGGAGAGGTGGGTGGGTGGGTGGTGGTGATGGGTTGAATGAGAGGGAGGGATCGTTAGTGGAAGGAGGAGAAGGGAAGAAGGGGAGAGAGGGCGAGCGAGAGGGAAAGAGTAGCCGGCGGTGGTGAGGGAGTGAGTGATGCGGTGCTGCCTGAGGACGCAAGACAGGGCCGTCCGGGAAGCGACCGAACGGGGTTTAGCGCGACAGAAAGTGGGAAACGAGCGAAAAAGTGGGTGACGGTTCGTTACCGGGTTGGGTTGGATTGGCCCAGCAAGGGCGGACGGTAGGTACTGTAAGTACGGAGTACGGAGTACCTTACTAAGTCACAAACTCCCGGGCAATGGTCATCCGAGCAGGTGAAATGCAATCAATCCGGCGGACAAGATGGAAAACCAGCTCTTGGCCCAGATACATTGAGATACATTTAGCCCGGCCTTATCAATCGCTCCAGTCATTGCGTGGACGACTCCATCTGGTCATCAACACCATGCCCCCGTCCGGGCGATGTTCTATTTGTGGCCTTTTTGGCTGCTGCTGCGCCTCGCCACTACTCCGTAGATAGTCGGCCGTAAGGCGTACGACTCGGTACTGCTGCTAGCTAGGAACCTACCAGTACCAGGACTAAGTACTAGGTAGGTTAGGTAAGGTAGCCTGCTAGTAGTACGGAGTACCACGGCGTGGATACGGGGTAATCCTCCCTCTGTCCCCCATCGCGGCCTAGAACCATCAACACAGACCCAGTTCCCTGCGAGAAGGATCAAAAAAGAATCAACCCAGGTTGGGTCTCTTTTGTAACTCAATAAGGCGTCCTGAATTATGGGTTGAAACGGGGGGAGGAACTGACAGCCCGAGGAACACCCTGCCCTACCAGACCTACCAGTACCAGATCCCCCTCCCTACAAGGCAACGCTGGCCTGAAACACACCACACCACCCTACCGTCGTCAGAGGCGCCTGCAAGAGGGCGCCGACCGTCGGATACAACCACGATACACCCTGGTATTTTCTTCCTTTTTCCCCCCGTTCCTTGGCATCTTCCAAGTTTCAACCCGCTATCTATCTATTTACCTGTCTCTCTCTCTCTCTCTCTCTCTCTCTCTCGGTGGATATCCTCTGCTTCGTATGCGCTTCTTTTTTTTTTCCATCCTGTCTGCCCAGTCCACCCACTCCCCAGTGCCCCTCTCTCTCCCTCCAACCAACCAACCAACCAAACCCCCCCACCGCAGTCAGATACCAAAAAGGCTAACCCAAGTCAAGACATGGGATGTGCAGTGGCTCACAGACCAGTTTACCCCGATCGGGTAAGAATCGCCTCCGATTCGGACAACCTCCATCAGGGATAGAGTATGATGGGAGGCGAAAAAGGGAAGGAAAACGGGCCCCAACCAGAGTACTACCAGACTAGCGACCGCTAATACTACGTACTGGGAAAATGGGGAGGGATCTAATCCGAAGTCTGAAGAAGGGATCGTGACTGAGGGTGCCTGTCCGGTGGAACTAGTTGGAGGGTAGTGCCTGGCGCGGAAAACTCTATCTGGCCGAATCCGGCATTTGCGGGCGCGAACCCTTGATATGAATGCGTGCAAACTGCGATCTGCCCGCGTTGCATCATGCGAGGGCAAGGGTTGACGTATACTACTATTACTACTACTCAGATGAGTGATTGTCTCATTGGAATGAGGGGAGGGAAGGCATGTCGTGTCGTGTCTCTCTGTTTTCGGCCTGCGAATGATGTTTCCCGTTTTACTACTGATCGGTGGGTGTGTTCAGGCGCGCTCTTGGCTATGGCGTAAGTTGCTCCGTCCATCATCGGTCGGTCGCTGGCCTGCGTACCATGAACAACGCCTGATCGGATGATGGCGGTCTAGACGGGTAAAGAAGGCTACTGGGCCACCCCCAGCCAGGAACCATTGAGAGAACAAAACATCTTACTTGATGGGAATGAGATCGGACAGCGTACGATTACAGGGGCTGGAACCTGAGGTTTCAATAATTCGCGTTCTTTAGTATAACCATGATCCTATGGAATGCAACCAGACAGGATGACATCACGCAGAATACTACGGGCTACAGAGAACAAATAGAAAGCAAGAAAAAAAGAAAAAGGAATGAAACAGATAGACTAGAGTAGACTAGATATCTGTCAGGGCCCCACAGTTAGTAAGGTTAGAGTCCGCTGTCTCGAGCAGCTTTCTTGAAATATTCTAGCGCTTTATATATATTATTTGCCCCGGAGGCTTTTTCTTCCTCCCATATGCGTAGCGTCCAGATAGCGCCCCCTGGATACCGAATGCGGAGCTTTTTTAAGCCAGGGCACTCGGACTGAATGTACTGGAAGACATCCGCCCAGCTTCCATTCAACAGGTTAATTGCATCAAATGAGAGGGAGCGCAGGGTGCCACTAAATCGAGTCAGCCATTTCATTAGATCGTCCATCTCGATGAACAAAAACGAAAGCTCGAGAGTCTGGAGCTTGGTTGTTTTCAAATTGGCCGAGCTGGCCAGTCCAAAGATCCTGGAACGGCTCGAGGGGGAATAAACACCTGAAACATTCAAATGTCGAAGATCCGGGGCGTTCGCAAGGATGTGAGGAACTGCATTGCCTTTCGATAAGTCAGCAGACAATGTCTCAGCGACCTTGAACGTTTTCAGTTTCTTCCACACACAGTCGAATTCAAGAGACGATGGCATCGAATGCTCATATGGCAAGGTTTTCACGACCCTGCTGTCAAGGACAAGCGTTTCCACCACCGCGAAAGAATCAGCGAAAATTCCATACAATGCGTCGTCAATGTACAAGACTTTGTTGTTCTGGACCGAGTCATCTTTCACTAGCGTTAGATGGAACTCTTTGCAGTTGATCAACTTTCCCAGGTCCTCTCGCAAAGATCGGATTTCTGGGACCTCGTGGAGAGCCCCCGAATCGTAGGGGAGTTTTTGATCGTGTATTAGCTCTGCAGCCTCGCGCCCGACATAAGGAGCCATAATATGCAAGGCCCTAGGCAAATGTCGAGTGGTCGGGTTGTCCGCCAAATCGTGAATCCTGGCAATGTCTTCGACCGTGAGATTGGTGTAAAATGTTCTGACTACGGCCCCGAAAAAATATGGATGTGTCCTCTTGAACATCACCCGGGAGGTGCGTTGGAGTGCCACGAGGGACCCTATATTGAGGTGCTCAGTGATCATAGCGAACAACTCTAGGGGAATCCTTTCCAGGGCTGATGGGATTCTGGGCCGGTACCGGGGGGTACGAATCTTTGTGGGGAGGTTGTCCTGGCTTGGGAGGTTACTGTGAAGCCTTGGGGGCTCGGTATCCGATTCTTCAGGGTCAGAAGAGTTGTCCTCTGACATTCCGCATAAACTTAGATGACCCATGATGATAGAACGCTGGAAAATTGGCACGCACCCTGGAGTTGAAAGAAGCACCAGGCTGTAGGTCTTTATATAGTTTTATGTTTCTCCTATACGAGGGATGTTCCGCGACATCCAGTCCTCTGTGGACGAGGAATCTGACAGCAACCATGTCTGTTGATAGAAAGATGTCATGGAGATGTATATGGCCATGTTGACAGTCTTCGGAACAGGGCAGCACACAAGGCAGGCAGGCATCTGGATTCTCTCGGTGTTTTCCGCCATCCATGGTGGACACATGGCGGACACAAGGGCATGTTCCTTTGTTTAGTTTCCAGGCACCGATCCTTTGCTCACCATCATGTACACTCCTCAAGACACCTGCCAGCACAGTGAACAATGTCGATCCACCGGCTAACTAGTTAACTTCTTTGACGCTTAATCAGCGGGATCTTCTTTTGTCTGCTCCAGTGGAAAGAACAATGGCCAGCCACAAGCGTGCCAATCATGGCGATCAGCTAATCGGCCGAGATGGCTACCACAGGAGTAGAACAAGAAAGCTTCCGCTGCACCATGGACGCCCCAGGCCAACGACTGTCAATCACCAAACAATAGGACTGTATTATTGGGGTTCTAGAGAATAAAGCCCGGGTAAATAATGTGACGGGGGGGTGGATCGGGGGTGGAGCCGTCGGCAGTGTTTGCTGGTGCCCTTCCACCAGTCGGACTGCAATTCGCCCGGCCAATGTCAATCCAGACAAGGCGATCAAGAGCAGGACCCCGACGGCCACGCGAATCCTCACAATGCACCAATCGGCGGGGACTAAAACGCCCGAGGGAAAGATCCACCCTGATCGGGGATGGGCCTCTGCGGGTACCCTGGACGGCTGTGGGGGAGACGCAGCGACACGAAACTCGCTCAGTCACAGCGGTCACAGGCAGGTTCAGCCCACTCTCAACGTTCGTGAACAGGTTTGTGAATCATCCGCCCTGCAATCTGGAACCTGGAACACACGCCTAGATCGGCATAGGGCTGCTGCTAAGCCCTCTGACATCAGGCCCTGGTTCTGAAACTAGGTACGAACCACCCACCCGAGGAACTGGTTCGACACGTACTCGTAATCGTCCCAGTCGTGCGTCTGGGAGGGCTCGGGAAACTCACCCGGGCTGTCTGCTCTACCTCTCATGGGCTGTCTATCGCTGGGCAAGTCGAAGGCTGAAACATGATGAGCTTCCCCTCCTACGGTTCTGCCTAGGTCTAGGTCTCATTCTGGTCATTCCTCTTATGGTTATCGAAGCTCAATGTTCTGGACTGCTCTTTTTGGCTCCAAGTCAACGATTTGCACCTTCCATGTGGGACAACCGCATGATTGCAGCCACGTAAAATCGAAACCCCCCTATCCTCAGAGTTGATTGAAAGTCTAGTCCCGCACATAGCCCTAAAGATGATTTCGACGAAGCCTCTCTTTCAACCATGAGTGTATTTCAGTTAGGATGCACACTGACAGACTGACATCATGTGGTGGGGTGGAGTAGCTTGCGGCCATTTATTCAAGGCAGACATCATTCCCCTCCCACTTTTGACCTCATGATTATTGATGGATACAGACCAAATATCACACTACTAGTTAACTTGTCTTTACCTTTTTATCGGGTTAGACAATCGCTGCTATTGTAGAAGCTACAGAGGGCTCGAACAACACAACATAACCAGATTACCTAATGTCCTCCACATCCCCTTAATCTGACCACGTTAAAGCCATATATATACTTCCTTCCTGCCAGAACCAGCGACCTGGAGACCCCCTGCAGTGACTAGCAGAATTCTTTGCATTCCACTATATACTACTAAGGAGGCTTCCCCCACACAAGCCTCTCGCCGACCAGGCAGTAAACAGACTTGCAGGTGAATCCCTCGATTGGAAACCAACTTGGTGGGTATTTCCTCTATACATGATATTCGCTAGCCAGATGATACAGACAAACCAACAGCGTATCTGACTGGCCGACGCCCTTTAGCGAACAGCGTGCTTTTATTGAGAGAATAGGGTAGATTTCGATGGGTGACGACAAGAAGATGTTGGCATGAAACTCTCCCTAGTAATCATAGACAGGCTTTTTGAGAATGACAGATGACGTGATTGAAACTGTGCTTGTTATTATAACTTAATATTTTGTAGCAGTTTGTAGACGTTGGGTTTGAAGTGGAAGTGACGTGGCTCGAATAGTTTTCACTTTTGACCAAAATGGTGAACAACCATACGATGATAACCCCTTAAGGGTAGTGAGACTATAGTCATATAAGCTGTAGATACTGGAGAGGGCTCGTTGGGCCAAAGAGGCTCATGTCACTATAGTATATAGAAAGGTGTTGTCATATATTTGGTATAATTTAACTTGATAATTATATTCAACTAGAATCTTGATGGGAGTAGGTAAAAGACAGGGTTTGGATAGAAGGTTGGTGGCTGGAGAAGTAAGTAGGAAGTAGGTAAAAGACAGGGTTTGGATAGAAGGTTGGTGGCTGGAGAAGTAAGTAGGAAGTATAAACAAATAATATCATAAAATAGGCAGATTTTCTAACTCCCTCCAACACTATCTCTTTGATTCTGTGTAAGAATTGCTACTTTTATGGAGTATGTACAGTAGTAACTTACTTGGGCTCAGTAGGCCAGAGAGACTCTGCTAAGTAACATGGTGTAAACTAATCGGCTTGATTAAACTAATTGACTAATTGTACAGAGGTGTCAAGTTGTTGGTGGTGGAGAAGATAAACGAACGAACGAACGAACGAACGAACGAAAGTGCGTCCGGATTGCCCAACACACAGTCAACATATACCATAGATTAAAGTATTTGACTGAAGGCCAGCTTCCCCCCTCGGGCATATAGATCCATGTCTCACGATGCAATGGACTCTAAAAATACATTCAATCAACGATGAAGAACCATGATACTAGCCACTATCCCACGGCCACCACCTTTCTATTCAGAACAGACAACAGTCGAGTTGACACTGGTCAAGCCGGTAGGGACCACCGGCTCCACCATGAAGCAGCCCGTTGTGCCAGCATCGATCTCCGTCTCGAAACCGCGGTATTGGGAGATACTCACCAGCGCCAGCGTGGTGTCGTTGGACGAGGCCTGCTGGTACACATTCCAGGCGTCCACATCAGTCGCACCGTTCCAGCTCACGAACAGCGTTCCATTGGCCAGGACGGAGAGCTTGGGCTCCTGGCTGGGAGAGCCAGTCCAGGCGCCCTTGTAGGCGCGGTAGCCAACAACCTCATTGTCGTCACCGTAGCGGGCCTCCCACTTGAGGTCGGTCACGTTGGCACCAGGTCCGACTTTGAATTCGCGGAGCAGAGGGAGCTGACCGTAACTGAGGAAGCGGGTGGTGGAGTTTTGCATGTCGGGAAGGTAGTCCATTGAGCCGAAACCGTCACTCCAGAGACTGGACGATTCGTTGAGGGTGTTGAGGGTCAGGGGGGACAGGTCGGTGGGGGGTAGGTTGAGGTGGAATTCACGGTCCACGGTGGGAGCGGTGCCGGACGTGCCATTTGCGCCAGCATAGTTTGTGGTTCACGAACATGGAGAAGATGACGAAATCCTCACCAAAGTCGCGGACACGAGTGTGGTATTGCCATCTCTGTGTATAGGAAGTTAGTGGAATGATGGAAAGAAGGGTTGGCGAAAACTGGACTTACGAATAACGACTCCTCGGGCACAATACCCCAGTCGCCTCCGGTCTCGCCGTTGAAGGTCCACATGATGTCTCCATCCTTCCGGTTGACAGTGTACACTTCCCAGGTGTGACGGGCATTGACCAGCAGGTTTCTGTCATAGGCCGAGACGGAGTTGATGTGCACGTAATCCCAGGCATTGGAGGCCTCACTGGCGTTGTCGGTGATGGGCAATTGCGAGGCATTCAGGGGTAAATGATCCAGGGCGCTCCATTTCCGGATGGACTCGGAGGTGGTAATGTCGATCTCGTGGATTTGGGAGTCCAGAACCCAGCCGTCTGCGGATCCGTTGACGGAGGTCCGGTCCACCTGTGTCAAATTGTATGCTGTCACCAGCAGAGTGCCCCAGGGGGTAACAGCCTGCTCATTGTAATCAATGTCGCAGGAGTGGACTGCTGTGTTGAGGGTGTTGAGTCCTAACTTAGGGCAGACTGTGTACTTCGTCTCATAGGACGAATCCAGGAAGGTGACATCGCCATACCCGGTGCTGGCATTGATGCCCTCCTGGCGGTATCCGTACCAGTAGGTCAGATACTGGGCTCCGTTCAAGGCCTGGACCCGGAAGTTGGCGTATTCATAGGACTCGGAGTCATCGGCGATAGGGCCGTTCCACACCAGATCACCGAACGATGTCATGATCAAAGGACCGGCTTGCTTCGTAGCGTTGACTCCATCGAAGTTGCGGGGCTCGAGGAGAATGACGCCAGGCTCGAGGGTCTCCCCATTCCAGTTGATGTTGAACTTGGGAGGGGGAGGGTTGTAGGACGGTTCCGTCTGGTACACCAGCCATGGTAAAAGAGAGTGTGAATATTTGGATGAATGGAGGGGAGTTCTTGTCTGAGAGTGTGGCGAAGCGGTCTATTTATTTTAATTCCATTTTTATGGAATAGACACGCAGAGTGAACGTGGTGGATTAAACTTGCAAATGCTCGAAGCTGACGCCCAATGTACTAAGTGTCGAGGATACTCTTGCTTCAGGATTGAATGGCACCGTTAGCTTCTTATACATGGGCAGTTATGAGATGATATTAGTCCAATCTAATGGCGGTAAAAGTGATCATATGCAAGTCCATTCGAAATTCATTGTCTTCAACAGTGACTACGACCGGAATGCATGACTAGTGTGGTAAGCTTAAGAACCTCCCATACAAAAGGAGTAGATTTCTTGAGATTATAGTTGTGACTGAAGTCTCAGTTCAAAGCCCCCCAGCATCCGCTGTTGTATTCGCATGTGACATTTTGGAGCCTGAGCATAGAGAAAGTAGGGCAAGTGTTCTAGTAATCAGACAGAAAGCGGTAAATCGGGGACGCCTGAAGGCCACCGGCATGATGCGTTGCTGCCTCAGGCTGCAGCGCATCTCCGCCTCCGCTCCCAAAGCCCGAACGAACAGCTTCTCCATTCCCTCCTCCGCCATACACCCCAACGAAAAGCTTGCTGCCACTGGGGCTTCGTCGCGATGTCGGACGAGTCGAAATCGAAAGCGTTTCCCGACGTCTCGGCGAAGCTGTCTGCCATCCCCAAGAAATCGCTCTTCGAACGCCAGAAAGCCGAAGCCGAAGCCAAACGTGCCCGAGAGCAAGCCGAGACCGCCGCTGTTTACGAAGACTTCGTCAAGTCATTTGAAGATGGCCCCCATGGCGCCGATCGACACGCCATAGATGGACGACTAAGTCGATTCCCTCCTCCTAAGAACCCGGGTTTTGGAGGTCCTGGAAAGCGGCATTTCACAAGCTCTGGCCCGCGCATGAGTGGCCCTGGCACTCTGGGACCTCCACCACCATCGCTTTCTCGGAAACGCACCCACGAAGGATTTCAGCCGCTACACAGAACCCGGGATACTGCGCAAGGAAAAATAGGCTTCGAGAGCAATGCACCCGTTTCGTCCGCCGCCGCATCGGCTTTCAGGGCTTCAGACGACGAGGGCGAGGGAGCTAGCGATGCGAAAGAGGCTGAAAGAGCTGCGGCGAAACCTACTTTGTACCTGGCATCTCTCCCTCCAGGGACCTCACCCTCTGTGCTAAAGTCCTTAATACCGTCGGTGCTGGGCGTCGACAATGTCAAGGTTCTGCGTCCTTCGGGTCAACCTGCAACCGAACGAAAATCAGTAGCTGCCATTGTGACTCTGGCAAACGAATCCGCTGCTTCGGACATTGATAGCACCGTCAGCGCTCTCCAAAACAAATATTTAGGATGGGGTTACTATCTTACAATCTCGAGACACCTTTCCTCCGCCGCTATTGGTTCGACGATGCCGGTAACTATCGGTGCGACCAGCTCCCTGCCCTTTGGCGCCAAGTCTATCGCACAAGACATTCCCGGACGTTTGAACCGAGCTCCACCACCGGGTATGCACCGTGGTGGATTCGCGCCCCCGACATCGTATGGGCCGGCATATGGGAGAATCGGACCGAGCACGCAGGTTGAAGTGAAGGCGCCGTCGGATCTGAAACAGCTGAAGCTGATACATAAGACATTGGAAAATCTTCTGAAGCACGGCCCAGAATTTGAAGCGCTACTCATGAGCAGACCGGAGGTTCAAAGAGAAGAAAAATGGGCATGGATATGGAATGCAAGAAGTTCTGGTGGCGTCTTTTACAGGTGGAAGCTATGGGAGGTCTTGACAAACAATCGGCCTGCTAAAACTCGACGAGGGGCCCCCCAAAGCGCATCGATGGTTTTTGAGGGTGGTGCGAACTGGGTACCTCCTGAAGCGCACATCAAGTTCGAATACACCACCCGCATGGACGAATTCGTAACGGACGACGACTATGACTCCTCCGATGAGGAGACATCAGACTATGAGGATGAAAGACGAAATGCTGGTGGAGCGCCAGCAGCTGAGGGGCTCGGCGGCAATAATGATGGACTAGGCTACATGAATCCTTTACAGAAAGCCAAGTTAACACATTTACTTGCTCGACTTCCGACTACACATGCCAAGTTAAGGAAAGGCGACGTTGCACGAGTCACTGCGTTTGCGATCGAGCACGCTGGTGCAGGGGCTGAGGAGGCCGTGGAAATGATTGTGTCGAACATCATCAACCCATACGCCTACACTGGTGCAAATCCCGACCGTGAAGCGGAAAAGGGATTTGCAAGTCGAGAACAAACAGGAGACCTCGCCAACGACGTGACCGAGTCGTCAAAGGAAAGTTTAGATACGTCCTCTGCCAAGTTAGTTGGTCTCTACCTGATATCTGACATCCTCTCCTCATCTGCTACGAGCGGCGTGCGTCATGCCTGGCGTTACCGCCAGCTCTTCGAGTCCTCTTTGAAGGCAAACCAGGTATTCGAGCATCTTGGGAGGCTTGAAAAAGACCTAGGATGGGGACGGCTGAAGGCAGAGAAATGGAAGCGCAGTGTCGGCAATCTTCTGCACTTATGGGAGGGCTGGTGCGTGTTCCCGCAGTCAAGCCAAGAACACTTCTTCCAGATCTTCGACAAACCGCCACTCACCGAAGAAGAGCTGCAAGAGGAGAGGGAGAAAGCTGAAGCCGAACGGGCCGCCAGTGCGTTCTCCAAGAACAAAAGCCGGTGGAAGATGGTCGACGAAGATGTTTCCTCTGGGAAATTTGACCCCAGCCGAGCCCCGGAAACAGATCCGAATCGGATGGATATTGACCAAGAGAATGTAACTCCTACGGAGACCATGGACTTCGACGGGGATTACATGGCCAATATTGACGGAGAGCCAATGGATGATAGTAGTGATTTTGAAGAACCGGATGACGACCCATTGGACGAGGAACCCTTTGAGGAAGAAGGTGCCCCGAGGGAGCAGCAGCCCGAGAAACCAACCGAGTATCCCGTCCAGCCGGAGCCCCAAGCGTCAGCCCGCAAACCACGGCCCAAGGCAGAAGACATGTTTGCAGACTCCGACCCCGAGTGATTGATTGATTGGTGCTCGGGTGGGTGGATATGGGTGATGAAGTCAAATGATCTGTCTATATAATCCGGTAATGATGTTGGGTTTGATACCACATTAGTACAGTGCAGCTTCTACATAGAGAATGGAAGAATCAAATGCATACAACCCAATCTTGCATCCTTGATTGCATCGATCCATCCCTGACTCGTCAGGTACATACATACATCGACTTAAGCCTTGGGTACGGCGAGGGAACCCGACGTGACGGGCTGGCTGCCTTAAGCGTTAAGGCACCGACCGCCCGGCGCCCCACAATTCCCCTCGCGACGGAAATACTTTTGATGTTGATGTCAACCTCAACTCTTCCCTCTGCTTATCCCACTTCCGCCGTCTGATCTTCTCGTTGAATACTCTCCTCCTCCCGGAATCCCCCAACACCGTCAAAATGGCCGGTAAGCCTCCACTTGCGCCCCAGTTTCTCCCGATGCGACCCCTGCTCATCGCGTTTGCGATGTATTGCTGCCCCTCCTTGAGGCTCTTGGCCCCTCTGCGGCAAACACAGCCAACCTCCATACACATACAATTGGACCGATAAAAGCTAATCCGATGTGATTCACTTCCAGACTTCCAAAGCATCGCTCGTACGTGATGAGCCTCCTCCCCTCGACTCCTATCCCGCCGATCGGTACCACGAGGAGGAGGGGGGGGGGGGGGGGATAGCCTCAAGCGCAGTCGCATCCAACCCCCTCCCCCTCCCCCTCCCCCTTAATGGCAGATCCAGAACCAACCCGAAACCCAAGCCCAATCTAATATATCCACACCCATACAGAGCAGTTCGTGCAATTCTACTACCAGACCTTCGACAACGAGCGTCAGAACCTGGCTGGTCTCTACGTACGCCCATCAGCCCAAGCCCCCCCTCCCCGCTTAACCACCGAAAACTAACGCATACTTGCGACCAACAGCGCAATGAGTCCATGCTCACTTTCGAGACCTCCTCCATGCAGGGTGTCCAGCCCATCATGGAGAAGCTGCTGGTGAGTGACTCACCCTAACACACCACAGCCAACCCCGACTTTCCCCCATCACTAACCGGTACGATAAAATCCAGGGTCTTGCCTTCCAGAAGGTCCGCCACGAGACCTCGACTCTCGATGCCCAGCCCTCCATCAACAACAGCATCATCGTCATGGTGACCGGTGCCCTCCTGGTATGTTTATTCTGTCGAAATGACATATTTGAAGTCAAGGCCTTGCTTCTAGCGGAGGGACGAACTAATGTTGTGTTTGTAGATCGACGAGGAGGCCAGACCCATGAACTACACCCAGACTTTCACCCTCTGCCCCGACGGTAACGGAAGCTACTTCGTCTTCAACGACATCTTCCGCCTGATCTTGGGTTAAATGCGATTCGATCGAATAGATGAAATGGATGGACGCGCAAGGGTCGGCGAGGGTGGATGGGTGCTTGCTGTAGTAGGCAGATCATGAAATGAAGATAATGAATTAAAGAGCATTGACACACCCCGTTTCGGCTGTTGTCGTTCGATACTACCCTACCTTGTTGCTGCTGCTGCTGCTGTTGTTGTTGAGAGCTCGCTTCCTCTCGTTTGATTAAGATATCTACCGCGCGATTCTCATCCTGCGTGTTTATGATTACATTTCCGGATTAGAGAAATATTACTTATTCCTGTTTACTGTTAGTGGTTGGTTGGTTGGTTGGTTGGTGAACTACCGTGGTTACTAGAGGTATGGGTGTCTTTTCTTGAATAGCTGCGCCAGCAGCATCTGATACACTGTATACATCATTTAACCAGCTAGTATATGGTCTAGATATACATGGCGCTGAGAACAGGAACAAAGCATAATGAAATGCTTCTGGAATAATGTACTTTTTATCAGTCCCGAACAGGCCCCGGACAATCTATCCAAATCGGCTGGAACCAGAGTCGTCGACATCACTGGTCCCGGAGCAGCGGCGTCTCTTCAGAAGGCTGATCCTGATCAAACTCCTCCTGTGTCCCATGCTCTTCCGCAGAGCCATTGGGAATCGCGTCTTTGTCATGTTCATCATGGCTGTGGCCCCTGGTAGGTCCGAGGAACTCAAAGAATATGCCCAAGGCAAGAAGCGTGCCTTGCAGGAATGCTGTCACTATCAAGACACCCCAGGTACTCCAGCCCTTCGGACCCAGTCTGGCGGCGAGACTGCCAGCCCACACGAGACTTCCGGGGGTTTGGATGCACATCATCGGGATACTCAGACTCCCCACGCAGCGCAACCGGAGGGTAGTGTAGATCTGGGGGAAGTATTGGATCGAGGCGAGGATGGCGGCCAGAACACCACAGAAGTTAGACCACGCCTGAAGCGACGATGTGCGGGTGTGGCCGACTGCGAGGGTGGTGATGAGCATGACCAGAGCGTGGACGATGCAGACAGCGGCTACGATCACGGCACTCCGATATGTGGGGCTGTTCTTTGGGAGATGCGAGGTGTTTCGAGGGAAGAACAGCACGAAGAGGAAAAGACTGTTTTGGAGAGACCGGTTTAGTTCCATCTCGTAAGGTAGATAGATAGATAGATAGCAAGGCTTGGCGGGGGGACCTACATGATGAAGAAGCAGAGGCACTGGGTTCCGACCTGGAGAATCCCTAGCACTCCGGCAAAACAGCTCGTCCCGTCGACGTACTTGCAACACGCCATATCCCGTAGACTCTGTTGTTGTGATACTACATTTGCCACGGCGGACGAGCCGGACGTTGTCCCTAGTAAGACGAAATAGGGTGAGATCCCGAAGGAGCTCTTCATCCTCGTGATGCGGACATGCTGAGGGAGGTAGGAGAGGAGGATCCCAAACACAATGAGACTGAGGAGAGGTTAGCCTGGATACAAAAAAAAAGAACAACAACAACGACAGGGGCCCTGAAGAAGTGTGGATCACACATACATAGAAAGAATAAAGTTCTTGATGTCGGGCGAGACCAGATGCTCGCATTGTAGGTTCGAGGAATCCATGTTGAGAAGGGGGTAGGTAGGGGCACGTATATCGAAGAACTTTCTCTATCACCACACCGCGTCTCTGTTCCAGACAGACAAACAAACAAGGTTCAATTCTTCAGCAACCAGGTGGTCGAGCACAGCTGGACGTCGTCTAAACCCCGGGTCATAGGGGGCCGGCGTCTATCGGTAAAGGCGGAAGAGGCCGGACAGAGGACCGAATTATTGGATTCTAAAACAACATTCTCATACCAACACACGGGCGCGGTGATTGGGCCTTTCGAGACGGGTGGGTGGCGGATGACTTGTCACAGCTGGATTGCTCCAAGGGGAAGGGAAGGGGAAGTGGAGGAGGACGATAGCATCCGGCGTGTCTCCTTATCGCGCTGTTCAACTGCTGGCCGTCTCCGCATTTCCCAATCCGGCAAGGCTGGCCCGATCGCACCAGCCAGTTAGCGGCAGATCATGTGCCTGGCAGCTGGGCGCTGGTTGGCTTCAGCCCGGGACTGTGCAGCACAGAGTACTCCGTATCATCATCGTCGTCCTTCACGGACAGTGAATTGCCTTTCTGTCGTGAGCGGGGCGGTGGCACAAAGGACTGGGTGTCAGCCGCTGCCAATGCACACCTCGCCTTTAGTAGGGAACCTTGTCCTGCGCAGCCATACGAGACCATGGGCCCGGCCCGTCAGTCATCGATGACGCCAGAGCTGGGGCGGACGGCCAGCTTCCCCCAATACGTCACTCGATGCTCATCCCGCCGCGCCTCCTTGTTTCTCACTACAGCTCGTCCAGCTACTGCTGCCAATAAATAGCTTCATCTCTAAATGGGTGGTTCCTCTGAATCCTTTCTACCACTACAGATTTACCCATCACCATCGTCACGATTGTAGGTTGCAACCGCGCGTCTCTTTGGTTGCTCCGACCCGGGATCCAGAACTAGACCTAAGAGCTAACAACGACCCCAGGAGACTTGTCGTTATAGGGCCGACGAAAAGCTAAGATGAAGCTGCATTTGGCTTCTTGGTTGGTGTTCGGTCTTGCGACCTTTGAGGCCGTTGGAGCGTCCACCTGGTTCGGCAAAGCTGGTATGTTTACATTGCATGATCCTTTACAATTGGATACATGTCCCAGTTCTTCTTGAGAGTTACCATTCGCTAATACAGCTCTCCTAGTTTACAACAAATGGCACGAGACCGAATTAGAACGATGGCTGTCCGATCATGGTACGATAACTTTCTAATCGTATCCTCGCGATGAATGATGTTGACAATAGATACAGACATCCCATACCCATCACCTGCCGATCGCAAGGATCTGGAAACCTTAGTGAAATCGAATTGGGAAGCTAAAGTCCAGAAGCCTCTGGGACATGTCGCAGAGCAGTCCACTGATCACTGGCATAATGCTAAGGAGTGGCTCTTTGACACGTGAGTAATTGAAGACCCATGTTAGCCTATCCAAGTATGCTAATCATCAAACAGTTGGTCCGATTCTCAGTTGAAGGCCTTCCTTGACAGCCATGGAATCCCTGCTCCCCAGCCTCGCAAGCGGGATGTTCTCCTGAAGACTGCTCGTGAAAACTACGAGACTGTCGCAAAGAAGCTTGGAGAGGCCGTCTCTTACCCTGGTAACTGGGTTTATGAGCAATGGACCGAGTCTGATTTGAAGGAATGGCTCGATGAACGTGGTTGGCCGGCTCCACAGCCCAGCACCCGGGATAGACTAGTCGCATCGGTGCGTCGGAATGCTCGGTTGGCTAGTCTACACGCGAAGAGCATCGCTGCCTCCGCCTCCGCCTCCGCGGATGCGGCGCAAGCCACTTTGAGTGAAGCTTTGTTCAATGCTTGGTCGGACTCCGACTTGAAGAAGTTCCTTGATGAGCATGGTATCAAGGTGCCCCAGGGATCCCGGCGCAATGAGCTGGTTGCTCTAGCGAGAAAGCATCGTGCGTCTCTCGTCAGCCAGGCATCGGTTGCTTCTGAAACCCTCTCTTCTACCGCGACGGAGTTTATCGGTGCCGCCACCTCCAGGGCTGGCAACGAATACGCCCAGGCTACCGATAATGCACAGCTTAAGGCCCAGGAATCTTTCGAGGCTGTGATCGAAAGCTGGTCTGACTCGCGTCTGAAGGCATTCCTTGACGCGCGGGGTGTTCCTGTGCCTCAGAGCAACAAGCGCGATGAGCTCCTCGCTAAGGTGAGACTCCATGCCCACAAGGCGGCCACCGGCTGGAGTGCCTGGACTTTCGATACCTGGGATACCGAGCACTTGAAGTAAGGATTCCACATTTACGATCTTCGGTTTCTTGGCCTGTTTTGTCTAATCTAATAATAGGAAATACCTGTCATCGATGAATGCCAAGGCGTCCCACCGCACAGACATTACCCGTGATGAGCTTGTGAAACACGCTCAAGACAGCTACGCCAAGGCGTCCAAGACTGGAGGAGCAAACCTCGCATCTGCCACCGCCTACATGGCACAGGCCACTGACACGGTCAAGGAGTCCGCATTCGACACCTGGACCCATTCCGATCTCAAGACGTACCTTGACACCTATGGTATCCCCGTTTACCAGGGCTCTAGCATCAACGAACTACGTGCCGCGGCTCGTCGGAACTCCCAGTACTTTAACTATGGCACCTCAAGCCCCCAGGGAGCTCTATACGCCAAGTTCCAGGAGGCCAGCCAGTGGGTTCTGGATCAGCTGAAGATCGGTGCGTCAAGTGGCAGGGCCCAGGGCCAGGAGGCGGCCGAGAAGGCAAAGGCCAAGGGTTCCCAGGCGGCCGAGAGCTTGCGGGTCGAACTTTGAATATGATTTCGTTGTTTGATGTTCCGGTTGCAAGGGTGGGCTCAGGCGTTGTTGGTGAGACACGACTTTATGACATCACATAATAGCTGCCTGGCAGTTTGATATGGTCTACGACTCCGATCTTTAATTGATAGGTGGAAAAGTTGCGAGGAGGCTGGGTATGGATTTAACCTATTAACGATTGTATTAGTGTATCTGATAGGTCGCATTTCGTTCGGTTTTAATTGCGCTTTAATAATCCGCAATTAGGGATAATTAACCAGTTTAGTGCGTACGTACACTTGGGCCCACCCCGTAAATCTACTACATATAGTATGCTCCGTAGAGATGTTGCAACCCCGAAATACATTAACCCACCGAGCTATGTGTCATCTAGCATCATACACAAAACACTTTTGGAACGACCGTTGCTAGGAACCCATTCATTACAAACATCGCACGCATGTGTATGTATCATCCATGCATGCATCACCAACCCAGCCCACCACCGAGCCCCTCCCAAGTCCCGAAATCCATCCAACCCCCAGCCTCGGGCAATCCACCCTCCCAAACAACGAGCCAACCTCACCCCTCACCACCAACCTTTCGTGCGCACCTCAAAACTCACGCCTCAAAATCCGCCTCGGCCACCAACTTCCCCACGACGAGATACTTCTCCGAGAAGCGCTCCTCCCACGACTGCAGATTTTCCAGCTGCTCATCATCCAGATTCTTCAGGTCATCCAACGGACCCTTCAGATCCTTGGTGAGCATCTCCTCATCGAAACTCTGGCAGGCCAGACCGCGCGATGCGTCCCGCCCAGCGAAGTTCTCGTACGGTCCGCCCTGTTCACATACCAACCCGAGAGAGAGCGATAATTAGTTTATGTTCAACGCTTAGGATGAGGGGACATACCGGCCCGTAGAAGTTCCTTCCCGGGGTGACATCGAAGACACGGCCGCGCACGGCCAGGTAGACGGGTTGGTCTTCGGTGCCGTTGTTGGGGAGGAGGGTGGTTGGGGTGAAGGTGCGGAAGATGACTGGGGGAGGGCCCTTCGGGAGCGAGACGGGCGCCTTGGGACGGAGTTGGAAGTAGACGAGGATGACGAAGAGGGAGAGTAGGATCAGGTTGATTGGGGAGGCGATTATCATGCTGGATTGGGGGGAGGGGTTGGTTAGTGGTGGTTGGTTTGCGCTGAGGGTGCGTAGGTAGACTGACACTTCGGCGGGCGGCGGAACCGCTTCGTCTTGATGGGGGTTGTTTGTTAGTATGTTGGGTTTTTTATTTTATTTGGTTGGGGGTGTGTGGTTTGTACCTGGAGTGGACATGGTGGGTGGTGGTTTTTTTTTAGAGGGGGGAGTGTTCTAGTTAGGTGGTTGATATTGATGAGATGGAGCTGATGGATGGATGGATGGAAGGTGTTGGATGAAATAAGATGATGACCCTGGCTGGTTGGCGGGAATCGCGATTATGACGACGTTGAAGCCGATGGCCAATCACGAGGGGCGGAAGCGTGCGGAGTCAGTCGCCGCCGATACGGTACCGTACCGCCGGGCGGTATCTTCACGTGCGCGGAAGGCCGGGCTGGGGCGCCTCAGGCAGGTTGTTTGTTTACATGGCGGCATCGGAGGCCGAGAGGACGGAGACTAACGAGTCTAACGAAGTAATCATGCTACCTGGGCTGGTTGGCCTGCGGTGGACACCCGCTCTTGAGACAGATTACTATAATTAAGACCACCTCGAACATGGGGGTTTTCTAATTGCGATGGAGCTCCGACTGCTCTCGACCATGGAAAGCGTCCCATTTAGAATGAAGGACCGACGTCGACTAACCGAATTCCCATTCTGAAACAGAGACCCCAGTTCGATGGGCTGTCACTTGCGCCCCTTCATTACTATCCGTCTCCTCCTGGGACTTCTCCAGCCTGCTCCAGCCTGCTCCATTATTCGAGTGGCCCTCCCTCGTCCTCTTTCTCTCCGCCTCCAGCAGACAAACCGGTTTGGTTGCATTCAGCGCTGCGAGGAGGGGCATCGGTTGGCTGTTCTTTATCCTCTTCGTCACTCACTCTCTCACTCACTCCCTCTCTTTCTTCCCTTCGCGACCTCACTCTTTCATCTGCCTTTCTTTCAGTCATTCTTACCAAGCGAAGCGCTGCTTTTTAATCCATATTGTCTCTCTCCTGTATCCCTTGATCCTCCCCCATCTAGCTGTGCTTGATCCATCTCTTTCCAGTTTCCACATCTCAACGGCGTGCGGGCATGTCCGCTGCATGAAATCCACCCAATCCACCTTAACCATATCACTTTTTCTATGTTGATCATCCACCGTTTGGTGTCATTCTTCAGCAAGCAACCCATTCCTTTCTAGAAAGCCTTCCAGGTATGTGCGGAAAATGAAATAGGCCAGCCACATTCCAGGGCGGTCGACTCAAGTCTAGCCCTCCAAGTCTAGCCTCGCGGGGTTGACGAATGCTTATGATTAAAAGCCATCTAGCACCGAATTCATACCTCTCTGTTGTACCCACAGCCATCATGTGGGGGAAAATGTCCTTTCATCGATCGCGAAAGCCGGTCATCGGCACGCCCACGCTGATCGACAAGACCCTCGATGATACCATCTATCGGTCTCTTTCTTCCGCTCCCGGCGGCCAGAGCAGTGATAAACATTCCAGAACTTGCGCGGCCACTGCACGGTAAGTAGTACAGTCAGTCCTTGCAATCCCAGTCCTAGTACTCGGGTGCAGTCTTCTCTCAAACTATAACTTGGCTCTTTAACCCCTTCTAGCAGCCCGTCGGAATCGCTCCTTCCTGCGCAACGCCCGGACTCAAGTCGCCGAGTCGTGTCCTCCTCCCATGCTCTGGACATCCCGAATGGTGACCTGTTTCACCATCGATCAGTCAGCCTGACACATAGCTTAGCCCAAGCCCAAGATCCAGCCTCCTTCAGTCACGATCTAGACCGGCCCGAAAGCGCGGATATTTCGCCTCCCGACTCGCCCATTTCCTTTGGTCGCCCACCTCTCAGTCGCGTGAGCTCTCGTGTGTCGCCGATCGAGGACGAACCCAGACAGAGTACCAGCGTGGGATCAATGGAGAACAAGGAGAACAGCAAGTTTGCCAGCCACTTGCCGGTTTTGCGCAAACGCGCCGGCTCTCAGGCAGATCGTTTACAGACGCCAAAGCCAACGTCGAGAGGTAATGCGACCGCCGGATGGAACGATTTTCCAGGCAGCCCGTCATCGGGCAGCCATCTAGCCACTGGAGGGGTTTCTTTCCGCACCGAAATTACGGCAAACCCTCCATCATCCCAAGGTTCGAACATTTTTGGCTGGGGTAAGCAGAAGAAACAAGCGGAATCGCGCACACGAACCCCGAAAACCGACAATACGTTCTCATCCGGTCCGCGCGAACCCTGGAAGGGAGCTAGTGGGCGATCTCCGATAGTGACCCCTATCCAGGAGAAGCCGGGAGCCAAACCGCTATCACGCGTTCACCTGTCGAGAAGTAACGACCGATTGCGAGAATCTCAAACAGATAGCTCGATACCCGATCACACGACGCCTCGTGCTATAGTTCCGACTGTCGTGACCACTATTTCTGGGGGCGATTTCAAGTCGAAGAGTCCGGAGAAGGACAAATATGCCATCGGCAGCGATGTTTATCGTACACGAACACCTGAGGAACGCGTCCAAACCCCCAGCGCCAGCAGCACTGCGCCACCTCGTGTTGACCTTCCAGAGCCCGATTGGGAGTCCTCGTTGGCCGACTTGAAACTGACCACGGATGAACTGGCCGAACAGTCTGCGAGTCGCTTCAGTGCAACCACGTACGAGCCTACAGAGACAGGCAGCTCCATAGGAAGCGCGCGCGTTAGTTTCGATGGTGCATCTCAGTCCACGGACAATGTTGCGTCGATCATGTCTCGGAAGCGTCCAGTGCCCAGCGCAGTTGCCCCCGGAAAGAAGCCCTCCAGGAAGCCCACGCCTTCCCAGGCTTTAGATGATGCCGAGGCACCCAAGGAGCCCGAACAAACTACACCAGAGCAACAGGTCCAAGCCCGCATTGATGCGCTGGAGGCTCGTAAGGACAATCTTGCGCGCCGCAAGACGAACATCAATACGATCATCTATGAGCTGACTCAGGCGATTCAACCGAGCTCCATTGCCTACGATCTGGCTGCTAGAGACGAGGTCAAGCGGACGGTTGCCAGCCTTGAAACAGAACTTGCTGAAATTAAGAGAGAAGAGCACGAGATTGGCCTGAAGTTGTTCAGGGCATGGAAGAAGCGTGACGATATCGGCGGTTACGGTGGCTCTAGCCTATGGGTCAAACGAGTAACCAGTTGAACGTTAGCGGTGCATCTTGAGCGTTACTTCTGGGTATCGCATCGTCTGTCCTTTCGTTTCCCTTTTCATTATTGTTTGTTTGCATCATCCTTGGTCAAAATGTCCTGCAGCTGGATAGCTGGCTTCGTCGTGTCTTTTCAGCGTTGCAAATACCCTTGTGCAGCATGCAGCAGGTTCATGTCTACTTCTTTCTTTCTGGCCATATGGGTACGGCGTCCTTCTTTCTAACTGTGCTGTGCGCAATGATACCCTTTCCGCTTGTTGGGAGGCTCTTAATCCTAAAGATGATGCGGGTGATTGATGATATGGATGATTTTGGAGTGCTACAAGGTGGAAGCAAACAATGCTTCTGTCCATTGTGTTTTTATGAAAGTTCTGGTGGCTGATAGGTGCATTATTGGAGAGAAATATGTATCAAGAAGAAAGGCGGTTGCTCAGACAAAGAAAGTAGTGCTCAATGCCAATGCGAATCCTCCACTCGCGCGTGGTTCGTAGCTCGTTGTATTTCATAAGTGAAAAATCCCTCGGTGCATCTATTTCTTGCCCGACTTCTTGATACCCTGCGAGCCCGTGTTCAGGGGGCCCTTGCCCTTGGCCTTGTCCATCAAGTCCTTCTTGGCCTTGGCATCTGTACATCGCACCACATGATTAGCCCCATCATGGGGGGAACACGTCGATGACATGGGGGAGGGGGACCTACCAGCTCTCTGCTTCTCCTTGAAGGCGAGCTCATCATCATCGAGGTCCTTCTTCTCCTTCTTGGCCGACTTGAGGGGCTTGACCTTGCCACCTGTGACGGATACGGATCAGCAGGCCATCCACGGTCGAGGGGGTATCGAGGATATTCGAGGGGTCGAGACAGGGACGAAACTCACCTTCTCTGCTTTGACCACCCATTGTGCAGTTGGATATATGAAACCGTTGATGTGAGGGAGGGGGGGAAGTAAAAAGAAAGAAAAGAGCGGGGCGCTGGAACGGGCAGGAGGAGGAGGAGAAGAAACGATCGCAAAAATCGGCTGCTTATCAGCGATTGTCCCGCGCGGGAGGCACTAGCGCCCCATCGGGCTAGGCGGGAAATCTCGGCGGGACGGCGTTCTCACCGCCCGGGAACCACCTCATCTGGTCGTCGTCACTCCATCAAGCGACCTCCGCGCTCATATCGCCTCCACAGCGGCTGTCTGGAACGCGTCCCCATCCCTCTCTCATCCATCCTGGTACACACACGCGTTACACACCGGTCGGCCCTTTTCCCTGTCCCTGGAAAACCCGGACTATCACACACACCCACATACCCCCCCAAAGAACCGTCTCATGCACCCTTGGAGACAATAATCCGGGGCACGAGTCGTGGCATCTCAGCCGGTTGGACTTTCTCAATACACCTCCTCCCACACCCACGCGTCATCGGAACCGTTCTTGCTAACCGGGAATCTGTTCTTCTGTCTCGGAAGCCACTCGCTCTCCCCCCAGAGCCTGTTGTTTCTCTAGTCACCCATCCCGGGGTGTGCCTGCCCACCCCCTGTTTGCGTGCATCGAGTGAAGCGAGCCCGGCAGAAACTGCCCCATCGCAGCCATGGCATCACGCAGGTCGAGGTCTCCATCGACCCCTTCTGAGGGTGAGATCATCGAATCAGGCTCAGAGACGAAGGCAACTACGTCGCAACTTCCTCTTAATGGCACCAGCGTTGACCGTCCCACCAGAGCTAGTACTTCATCCGCGCCCCGGTCTGCAGCTTCGTTGAGCAGATCGCCACGCCGCCGGAGATCGAGGACCAGGACCAGGTCGACATCGCGCACGCGGTCCCGCTCTCCCTACCGAGACCACAGAGGCTACAAGCGTCGCCGGGACGATGACTATGACCGCGACTATAATGGCTACGACCATGACGACCGGCGATATCGACCCGAACCGTCCCGACGCGCTGGAGGTTCCCGCTACGATGACAACCGCTACTCGGGACGAGGCCAGCCCAGACGGCCGTACTACGACTACGATCGGGAGGAACACTACGGCGATGGTCTCCGGTACAGTGACGAGTCCGATCGCCGCAGAGAGAAGCGCGCTCGCACCCGCAGCCGCTCGCCGTATCACGAAGTCCGGAAGCCTAAGCAGTATTCCGGCGATGAGTGGGATTCCCAGAAAGATGAGAGCGCTGTCTCTCGGATTCGCAGGCGAAAGCCTTCTATTGAACAGTCAGTGAGCGAACGAGGGAACACTTCAGTCGTCGCTTCACGTGTGAAACAAGATGCTGAAACTCAGAAACCTCAGGTGCAGCAAGCTTCTGGAGCCTCTAACCCCCGTCTTGATAGGTATGTTGCTGCTCTCAAGCCGTTGATGTGCGGTGCTGACTGCGCTCCAGTGTGAATGAAACCGCAGCCGAGACACAAGAGGCACAGGCACAACCAGCTGCCGAGCCCGTCGACGAGGCAGCGGAATTAGAGGCCCGTCGGAAACGACGTGAAGCCATCCGTGCGAAATACCGAGGTCAAGCCACTCCAATGCGTCTACAGGCGCTTCACATCGCTGGCAGCAGGGATTCGTCCACCCCAAGCGCAGATATAGCTGCGTCCACTATATCAGGTGAGCGCTATTGCAAGGCGGGTGTGTAGGGATTTCGTGCTCCAGCTCAGGTAGCTGACATTTATTTTCTCCCAGATGCAGCGCCAGTGTCTGCTCCTCAAACGCCTAATGACAGCCCAGGGGATTCGTTTCCCGACTTCAAGGTTGGCCAGGATTCTGATCTAATTAACGATATACCGATGAGCGGTGTGGATGTGGATATGGACAAGGACGAACCTTCTGCAGCTGACTATGATCCTACCTTGGACATGAAAGCCGAAAGGGAAAAGCATGACCCTCGGGCCTCGAACGAGGAGGTCTCCGCGGCATCCTACGATGAGACACAGACCACGAAGCAGGATGTTCTGCTTCCTGACGCGGTGCAGCCGCCACCCCAGCCTAAAGCGAATGACCCATATGACATGTTCGCAGATGACGATGATGATATGTTCGCTGAAGATACGCAGGAGACAGCGCAACCGACGCATGCTTCGGCTAAGTCGGCTGTCCCGCAGCCCAAGGAGCTTGACATCAGCATGATGGACAATTGGGATGATCCGGAAGGATATTACAATGTTCGGCTTGGTGAGTTGATTAACGGGCGTTACCATGTACAGCAAAACCTCGGGAAGGGCATGTTTTCATCGGTGGTGCGCGCAACAGACTCCAAGACTGGCGGCTTGGTTGCGATCAAGATCATCCGGCAGAACGACACCATGAAAAAGGCGGGTATGAAGGAGATCAGTATCTTGGAGCAACTCCACGAAGCTGACCCCGAGGACAAGAAGCACCTCATCAAGTTTGAGCGGCACTTCGACCACAAGGGGCACCTGTGCATGGTGTTTGAGAACCTCAGCATGAACCTGCGCGAGGTGCTGAAGAAATTCGGACGTGACGTTGGCCTGAACCTGCGAGCCATCCGGGCTTACGCTCAGCAGATCTTCCTCGGTCTGAGCCTGATGCGGAAGTGCAACATCCTTCATGCGGATTTGAAGCCCGACAATCTGCTGGTCAACGAGCAGCGCAACATCCTCAAGGTCTGTGACCTGGGATCCGCGTCGCCGGCGACAGAGAACGAGATTACGCCGTATCTAGTCAGTCGGTTCTACCGGGCGCCGGAGATTATCCTGGGCATCCCATACGAGCACGCCATCGATGTGTGGTCCATCGGATGCACGTTGTTCGAGCTGTACACGGGGAAGATATTGTTTACGGGGCGCAACAACAACGGCATGTTACGGTCGATCATGGAGTGCCGTGGCAAATACCCACCGAAGCTTCTGCGGCGCGGATCGCTGGCGCATATGCACTTCGATGACATGCTGAACTTCCTCAGCCTGGAGGAGGACAAGATCACCGGGCGCCCGGTCACGCGGGTGCTGGACTTCAAGAAGCCGACGCGGGATCTGAAGACGCGGCTGATGGGAGGCAAGGAAACACGAGGCATGACGGACAGTGAGGCAAGGGAGCTGGCATCGTTTGTGGATCTGCTGGACCGGTGCTTGAGCCTGAACCCGGAGAAGCGGTGCACGCCCGCGGAGGCGTTGAAGCATCCCTTCCTTTCCCGGCCCAAGGCGTAATGTAATCAATCTCCCGCTGTTCCTTCCTTCCTTCCTTCCTTCCTTCGATGGGCCGCCTGTTGTACATATTATGTCATAGTAGCAGTAGGACGCACCCCTAGCCAGAAAGTGCTAGCAATATTGAACCCGGGTCTCCACCGCCACAACCAACACGAACCCTTGCCACTGATCGGAGTGTATGACAAGATGACTCTGTCAGGATGTCGCTCCGACATCCTGACAAAGGCCGATGATGATGATGATGATGATGATGATGCCGCCTTGGGGGGCGCAGGCGCAGGCGCAGGTGTGGCAAAACGGGGCCACCCACACTAACTACTGTGTAGATTGTAGAAGGAAGGGAAGGAAGGAAAGGGCGGGTCATCAGTCCGTCCGTAGCGTGATCGTCGGGGAGGCAAGCCGCCGCCGCCGCCGCCCGACCTGACAGATAATGGGATGGAGGGACGGATGGGTGGATGAATGGATGGAGTAGTCCGGATCCGGCGCCCCGAGTCGTCGTCGTCGTCGTCGTCGTCGTCGTCGTCGTCGAACGGACCCAAGTTCGGCGAGGAGTCATCGTAGTTTCTAGAATGATTCCCACCCACAGGCAGAATATGATGATCCCCTTGTTCCACCCGGAGCACATTGGTTCTAGATGAGGCTCAAAGGTTGCCCCTCCTTTCTTTCTCCCCGCCCCCCCCTGTTATGTCATTGTATTATGCTTTCTTGCGTGTGCACCCCAATTTTATGACATTATCGTGCACTACTCCATAGGCATAATCCACATACACACACACACACAGTACTGTGTTGATGATGGGATGGGGACCGGAAGGGAAGGGAAGGGAAAAGGTCTCCGCCCGTGACGTGACCGTGACCCTCCAATCCAATCAATCCCAGCCCAGCCCAGCCCAGCCCAGCCCAGCCCAGTCCGATCAGATTCGCCCCCCCAGCCCAGCCCCATCCCACCTCAGCCCAACAAAGTACTGTTTGTACAAACCTCTCTCTCTCTCTCTTCTTTGTAGATAGGTATCTGGTTCTGTTGTGCAGATTACTTACTACCTAGGTAGATATTCCAAGTCCTTACTTCATATGGCATACACATAACGACATACCCACCCAACTCTCCTCCGTAGATTGGTACACAGTAAGATACCTAGGTAAAGGTAGATTGGTGATGGTAAGCATTCAGGCTCCCAAGGCAAACAACCCCACCGGGTCGCGAATCTCCGTTTCTTTTCGTGATGATAGGCAAGAGAGGTCATTTCAGGTTTACCTTTTTGTGCGATGAGTCCGACAACCCACCACCACCACCACCACCATCACCACCACCACCATCACCACCACCACCGATCTCCCCCGGACCAATCCCTGCGGGTACTCCTGTGTCGGCTATTCGTTAGACTTAAGGAGAATTAATGAGATCGGGGGGGGGGGGGGTTTTTTGTTATTTTTGAGGCTAGGGGGGAGTGGATTATTGAAGGTTAATTGGGGGGGGGAAGTTCGTGGTTTGTACTACGGCAGTACTTAGGTACCTACGGTAGGTACCTAGGTAAGGTAGTAGATGATGTGTTTCTTTTTGTTTTCTGTCTGTTGGTATTTACTTCTTACCTGCCTACCGTATCTATTGGTTGGTGTGGTGTGGTATTGTAGGACGGATGGGTGGATGGATTATTGGGCGAAGGGGGGAGGATCTTCGGGGAGATTATTGGGTGATCAGTAATATTGTCAGGTTGTAGAACTGTTCTGTTGGTTCTAGGGGGAGGGGAGGATCTTGTGATAGGTATTTGGAGGGGGGGGTTGTAGATCTAGATAGTTAGGTAGGTAGGTAGATAGGTTTGTGGATGGAGGGGTGGGTGGGCATACTAGCTGCCTAGACTGATATCTGGGGAGGAGTATAGTATTGTATATGTTCTATCGGGGGGATACTATATGTCACTCTTAATATAGGTTAGGTGCCTGAGTTATATATCGTGTTGGATATAGGGCCCTATCCATACTAAATATGGAGGAGGCTGAACTAACTAACTGATGGAAGTATGGGGATTGGAGAGAAGGCTGAAGAGCATAGTACCTACCTTACCTCCCTAGGTGGGTACGTTGCTTACCTACTTACCTGCTTATCATGTATAGCTAAGTATGAAGAAGGCAAATATGCATCCTGCCCATCACCTACATACACATAGACTTTACGCCCCGTAAGTACTCCAAAGTACTCCATACGGTAGTTACCAGCTAAGGTCGGTCAGTAGTACCTAGGCATATGTACTCCGTACAGCACCACCTGCTGCTACCTACAGCACAGCACAGCCCAGCCGCCCACCTATCCACCCATAGGCAGCCAGCCTACAGCAGGTAATATTAGGCAGGACCCTCCGTCTGTCTGTCTGTCTGTCTGTCTATCTGTATGCACGCACGCACGCACGAAATCATTTAGTATGCAGGATAACGTGAGCACACTCCATACTTACCTACTTACCTACCTACCTACTTACCTAGTAGAGTAAGGTATGCACATGAACGGGGGTTATACTGCTATACCACTATACTGTGAACGGAGTGCACAGACACACAGCCGCAGATCCCAATTGCAGCCTCGTACAGCCAGATGGACTATTGGATGGGTTCATTGTTCTGGGTGATTACTCCGGAAGCCTTATTGCACTCCATCAGTTAGTCCAGGAACTAGGAACTAGGAACTAGGAACTACTGATAAGTAGGGGTGTGTAAGAATAGTAAGTAGTAGTGGTAGTGGTAGTAGTAGCCAGCGGCGCTTATGTAGGGGCCAGATGGTGGTGGTCCGTCCGGGCGTCCAGGGCCAAAAAGCAAATTCCCGTGCTTCCTCTTTTTTTGGGTGTGCCTGGGGCGAGATCGAGGCGGGCCATGATGATGATGATTCATAGGTACTCCGTAACTAACTACTAGGCTTGCGATGGCTGACTAGGTACTTACTTCCGTGCCTAAGCCAATTGGGAATTCTCCGAGGTGGGACGGGAGATCTGTCCATCCATCCATCTACCGCCGACTGTATAGGGTGTAGTGTGTACTATTCATGGCGAGGGAGAGAGGTGGCTGGTTGGTTGGTTGGCGGGGTTGTACTACGGATCCCGAGCTGAGAGGAGGATCATTGTCTGAGATTCTGAGTCGAGTGGAGAATGAGATGGGCTGGGTCTGGGTCGGGGGTCTGGTCAGGTCGGGTCTGGTGGATCGGAGTGCTTTATATAGTGCATGGCCTGGCTGCATGAGGGGGGTCCGGTCTGGATGGTGTGGAGGGAAAGTGTAGAGCGTAGAGACTAGAGAGGGCCAGAGGTACACATAGGAGTACTCCGTAGAGTCGGCTCTACAGAGCTACAGAGCTACAGACTACAGAGTATACTGTATACTGAGGTCGAGGCAGATGGCTTTGGCAAACAGATGGTTGGTCCGTGCACACACCACAGCCGTCAGCTCGACGCGCCCATCCCATGCACGGCAACATGAACAATGCGCCCTGTCGGCCAATCCGGTGATGCGCCCGCGCCCGTACCCCACCCAACTCTCGGACAGCAAACGTGGCAGCAGAGCAGCCAATCAACACGCGCCATGGCTGTCATCCGATATTCTCGAAGCGGACGAACTGGGCCGTCATTGGCCCTGCCGCCATTGCCTCACTTTATTGAGTTCGGTTGCACTGGCCTGGCATTCAGGGTAGGGTAGGGTCGTCGTCGTCTAGATGACACGGGCATCGTTTTGGCCGGTCGCGTCGGGTTGATTCAGAAGGCGCCTGCTGGAACTCGATTCTTTTAACTTTAGTCGTGGAATCCGGTGCTGTGTTGGAGGAGACTCCCTCGATTGAATCATCAGCAGCAGCAGGAGCAGCAGCAACCAAGCCCTCACCACCGGGTCACCGGTCAAGGCCAGCAGAAAAAGACGGTGTGTTCGGGACACTTGTACGGACTACAGAGGGTGTGGTGGCTCCCGGTACGGTACGAGAACCAACGGTGGCCCGGAGCAGAAAGGAACTGGCGACAACAGACGAACAGACAGTCGCACCGTTGTCTCCCCAAGCGCAATAGTCACATAGTGCCATCGCAAGTAAAGTAAGTACACTGCTGAGTGGACGGTGGTGTTGGCTGGCATGCCCGTCATCCAGGACGCAGCGGGAAGTGGGAGGCGCCCCATCCAGCCAACTCCGTTTGGCTCGATGTTTCGTATAGACTGCCATCCGTTTCGTCCTGGAGGGCCCCGTCCCATTAGCCCGTCAGTCAGAACCACCGGTCCATGAGGCCCTGGCCTTGATGGTCAGATTAACAATCATGCCTCCAAACTTTGTCCCAGGCCCCCAGCAAGTAAGCATCACCGTCCGGGTAACCAACTGGAGGCTAGGGCAGGGCAAGCAGGGCACGGTGGAGTCGCCGTGAGCTGGCAGGCTGGCAGGACCAGCAGCAGAGCGGGTGGTGGTGTCCTCAGGTTGCACGGCACCGAGGCTGCCGTTCAGTGTTTAGTGTTCATCAAAACATCACCGTCCATGGTAGGCTGTAGCGACTTGAGACTTGATACACGGGCGAGCACCCGTCCAGATCCTGAGATCGGTCGTGCCCTGTCAACAACGCGAGACAATCGCGATGGGGTTCCGTCCCGTCCTGCATTCAGTCCGTCGCCCGGCCTCCCAGGGCAAGACTCAAGTCTCAAGAGTTAGGTCTGAGTTCAGACACGGACGGGGGGCAGGCCCCATCCATCCATCCAGCCTCATTCCTACCACAGTGACCACACAGCAGCGAGCAGCCCGGGCTAGTGGCGCTGATACAATCAACCAACGGAGTGGACGGACTGGGGTTGTGTGCCATGAGCTCATTTGTACTCCCCACCCTCCTCCTCTCCCCCCTTCCTCCGTGGAGGCTGGAACCCAGACCAGGACCTATCGGGCTGTTCGAGCAGCTCAAACCGTCCACAGGCCGAGGGCAAAAATGCCGCCCGGCCAGCGTTCCTGCTCAGATGACTCTCCAATCACACCCACGGGGGCGGATTTATCTTCCCTGCGCATCCGCGTTCGGCCAATGAGGGGGGGTCCGCCCGGGCCAGCCTGGGACGCAGTGTGGGTGGGGCCTCTGCACCCGAAAGACCTGTCACACCCACACCGCCTCCTGAGTCCTGGCAAATAACACCCCTACGTAAGTAGTAGCAGTGGGAAACCTGGAGGCTGCCAGTCGTCGCCCGCGGTTGCGGTCTGCGCCGCCCTCCTCATTCATCATCACCCTCCGTCCGTGATCGTCGATCCCAGGTCGAGTTCCCCCGTTTCGTTGCCCTGGTCGGTCCGGAAAACTGGAGACTGGAGAGAGGCACCCTAAAATGTACAGCCACGGCGGCGGCCAGTGCCGTCCCTCTTCGCCATCGGGTCGACGCGGAGCTTTCATGCCCTCCTCGATTGACGGAAGGATGGGGGGTGGATGGGTGGACGGGTCATGAATGGGCTACTCTTCCTTTGAGAGGATTCTACGTACTGACACTCAAAGTGTTGTTGTTGTTGAACATAAGAAGTCTGTCGGCCTTGTGACCCTCTCCCCCCCCCTCCAAGTCCAACGAAGGGGAGCTAGAGTTTCCCTCCACGCACTCGTGCCCATTTGACTCCTTCCTCGAGTCTCCGTTGCGCGAAGATCCACCCGACTAGTCGTCGTAAGGAGGTTTCGCCCTGCCAACCCGGGGCCCTCAGCACCCAGCGGTCGGCGGGAGCAGAAAGGCAACTATCGCCCGCGGCGTGTCGCACTCGCTGCGCCTTAGTCAGGACCAGGGGACTGGTAATGCTGAATCATGGAACCGGGGTCAATCCCAGGCTCCCACCTGCTCAGTCATTCCTGTTCCCTTGTTCGCCTCCCCGGCGCTTGCTTGGTTTGTTGAGGCCGCGGCCTTGTCGGTGGAGTCGGTTGGCCCGTTCCCTCCCTTTCCTATTTGTAGCTGGACCCTAAACTAGTCTAAGCATCATACATGTTAGCCCGGTGGGGCTCTCCCTCCACCCGGCCTCGCCTCGGCCAATCCGGTGGCGCAGCCCGCTGCATGCTGAAGATGTAACGGGGGAGTTACATAGGGGATTATGAGTCCTGTGGCCGATTGGGGGTCGGCGGTGGCCGCTGAATGGCCGGGCGCTTCGAGGCGATGATTCGTCTTGGGCGGCGGCCGCCTCTGAGGTAAGAGAGACGGCCAGAGGAGGGTGGCTCTGGCCACGAGTGGTCCCAGGTTAGCGGCAGTTGGTATTACATACCACCACCACCACTTGAGGAAATATTATTATTATTTATTATTATTTTATTATTAGGGAGGATTGTCACGGCGGTCGCTGCTGCTGTTGTCGTTTTGGTGCTGGTGATTTTCCGGTTCCCTATTTTTCGCCTTCCAGTCCCCTCCACCTCCCTTATCGCCCGCCGGCCATCATCGCCATATTAATCTTATTTTTACTTATTTTACCTCCCCGTCCGACCCCGTATTAATCCCTATACCTCCTCCCTCCGTCCCCTCTTGGTCTCCTTTTCCGTTCTGTCGCTCGACACCGTCCGGTGGTTGTTTTTATTATTATTACTTTCTTATTTCCTCTTCGGACCGGTCCATCCGTTCGTCTGTCGCCTTCTTGCCGTTCCTCGTCTTCCTTTCTTCTGTGCCTGTATAGTCTCTCTTGCATATATACCATTCGGCTGCCCTACCCCCTTTCCATTCACTGCTGCACAACAAGCACTACACTACACTACACTATTCACACCCACACACCCCCCCTAGGCCAGGCCATATTAACCGCCCGCTGGCCCCCATCTGACTACTCCCTGGACTGCATCCATCCCTGGCTGTGCAACTTCCCTGGATCTTCCATCTCAACAACACCACCACCACCATAATACCATCACCCACCACTACCATAAAACAAACCAAATCTCAACCAAACCACCTTCCCGTTGGACATTCCCTAGGATTTGATTGCTTGTCCGACTGCATTCCTTCAATGGCTCCCTGAACAGGTGAATAGGAAAATCAAGCAACTCTCCTTTGGTGCTCTCCTCCCGGCTATTCTCTTCCCGTACTTTGCGCTCTGGTTTGGATGTCCTGAAACCCGCCACCGGATTTTGGACCCCAGGATTTATATCGACCCCCTTACAGCCGTTGAGCAGAAGAACCACTCCCTTTTCCCCTCCATCTGTTCTCCAGGAAACTCTGTGCCGGTGCGCTCGAGTCTTTCCACCACACAGTCCACCCATCCTCATGCTCATGCTACCCCCTTCCCCCCTGTTCGGCATGTATCCCCCCATGCCCCCCACCCCACCTCTGTCTCCGCCCATCGCCCGCTGCTATGCTCCGGAAGACCGCCTGGGACTCCTCTTGGCCAACCGCCTGGAACTCACCAGCATCCTAGGCGTCGGAGCCTATGGAGTGGTGTACACGGCCGTCGACATCCATACCAATGTCCTGTATGCTGTCAAGGCCCTCAACAAGACTGGGCTGGACTCCCGCCAGCTCAAGTTCCAGCAGCGGGAGATCAAGCTGCACCACCTGGCCAGCCAACATCCCAATGTGGTTTCCCTGGTCCGCATCATGGATTCCGTCGACTGCACCTATGTGGTCATTGAGTTCTGTCCCGAGGGAGACCTGTTCTCCAGCATTACCGAAAAGGGCAATTTCGTGGGTAATGATCCCTTGGTCAAGCGTGTCTTCCTCCAAATCCTGGATGCGGTCCACTTCTGCCACTCCCTGGGAATCTACCATCGGGACCTCAAGCCTGAAAACATCCTGGTCACCGACCAGGGTCTGACGGTCAAGCTCGCGGACTTTGGCCTTGCCACCACGGACTACCTCACCTCGGATTTTGGCTGTGGATCGACATTCTATATGTCGCCAGGTACGTGACCCCTTTGACCCCCCCCCCCGCGTTGACTGAAAAACATTTGCTTACAATGAAAACCACATATAGAGTGCCAGCAACCAAACCCTCGCCCAATGTCGTGCTATGAGTCTGCGCCCAATGACGTCTGGAGTCTCGGTGTCATCCTGGTCAATCTGACCTGCGGTCGCAATCCTTGGAAACGTGCCTCCATCGAGGACTCGACGTTCCGGGCTTACCTGAAGGACCCTTACTTCCTGAAGTCCATCCTTCCCCTCTCGGATGAGATGATCTGCATCTTGAACCGCATCTTCGAGTGTGACCCCTCCAAGAGAATCACCATCCCGGAGCTGCGCCAGTTGATCCTGGAGTGCCCCCAGTTCACCCTGAACCCGGTGCAGCCCTGGACTACTGGGCCCGTGCCGGTTGACTATGTCAACCACCCGGCCCCGGTGTCCGTTCCCGGGGATATCTACACCCAGTCCTCTGTTTCTTCTGGATCTTCCCAGTACTCTGATTTCTCGGACTCCGCGGTCTCGGATGCTTCGTCCTTTACGGAAGGCTACCCTGATGTGGATAGCGTCTCGTCGATGTCTTCCCTTGGACTGGAGCCCGAGCTAGACTGCAAAGATGACTTCCACCCTGCGGATCCCATCACCTGTGGTGATGTCCCGGAGCCGCACATCGTCTCCCATATCCCCTTTCACATCCCCATCCCCGCCTGCTGAAGTGGCCGGGGAAAAAGCAACCCAAAGTCAAAAAGCAAAAGCAAAAAACAAAAACCACACTTTAACGCAGGTCACGATTAACGGCATCACTTTCGATTTTACAACCACTGGAACTGGATCTTTTCATACACCGCCTATTCTTGGATCATCTCCGCCTTGCATAATCCCAGCGACTTTTGTATTTTTTTCCGCAGGAGGGACCCTGGAGATCGATTTCTTTCTGGACATACGCCTTTTTATTTCTGTTTACGTTTGGCTTCCATTCCCTGGAGTTTGGCTATTATACCCGGATTGATGTCCACTGGAGCTCAGCCGTGGGCATAAATTGCCCTTCTGGAATCGGGTTTCTGCCCGCTTGCGCCGCGAGCGTGGGACCGGCAGAAACCGTGGAGATGTTATTAGTATTAATATGTTACCACCTTTGGGAGGAACTTTTGAAACTCGGGTGCTCTTCTTTTTTTTTGGTGTTTCGGCCACTGGCATGGGGAAGAAGAAAAGAAAATACCCGATGACGCATTACTTTCTGTTGTTTTCCGCTCTGGAGTTGGATGGCACGTTGGTCGCTCTTTTGGGATGATACCTGAGCCGAAGGACGTTTCTGCTTTCTCTTCCTTTATAATCTATTGATAAATAGTTTTTTTTTTTTCTGGATTGATTTCGGACTGGATCTGCTGGAAGAGGAAGTTGGCGGGGGGGGTTCGACGGTGGCCCGGCCGAGAGGAAGCAAGTGACCCGATATCTGCAATAGAGACGAGGACTAGACGAGACGCTGTTTCTTTTCCATCCGCTGGTATACTGACTCGGGTGCGCGGATGCCACGCTTGTCCAGTAGGGCTTGGAGAATTATTCCGCATCGCTGATCACTGGCGAGGCTGCTCTCCTGTAGCAGCCGTCGAGCTCCACCGGGCGAAGAAGCTGGAGTGGCTGCTCCACCGTGCAACCGTCAGCGCGCTTACGGCGATTCCACTCCGGCCTGGGCCTGGCTGGTCCTGTTGAGAGTCTGGCCCGGTGGTCGTCTGGTCGGCTGCCCCTGACCGGAACCACCACCAAATGTGAGGCAGCCAGCAGACGATGCCCGACCCGGCACGACTGTCTTGCGTGACCTGGCCAGCCTATGCTATGGAGCCTGCCATGTCGCTGCCATTAGCAGCCTTGCCTTGCTTTCTTTTCTCTTTTCCATCTCATGCATGCGGGCCATTGAATGATGAGCATCTTATCTCCTGTACAACAGCCCTATATCATGTACACTAAACTACTACTACTGCCACCACTACCTACCACTTACTACTACACAATGATCAACCAACAGGAAGCGACTTCAGATATCGCATTCCACCACTCAATCTTCCCTTCTTCCTATCTATGATCCTTTCGTACCATTCACACATACCATTCCCACTCCCCTTCCCTATCCCCTTCTTCCCCTCTTCCCTCTTGCCTCCACCCAACCCCCACCACGTAACCAAGCCCAAACTAAGTATTCCTCCCCCCCGTAACCCTAATCGTCTCCCCACTCACATACGAAAACAACGGACTCGCCACCCCGAGCACCGCCCTAGCCGCCTCCTCGGGACTCGCCGGCCTCCCCAGCGGAATATCCGGATACTCTGCCGCACTCCCTCCACTCCCAGCAGCAGCTGCTCCCCCGCCCGTCCTCCTCCCAGCCAACTGCTTCCCCGGAATCCCCAGCGCGACCTTGGTCCCGTCCGGCGTGGTGACAAACGCCCCGTCCTCCTTGGCGGCGGTCAACCGCGTCGTCACGAACCCGAAGGCGATGGTGTTGGCGCGCACCCCGAACGCAGGCCCCCATTCTTTGGCGATGGTTTTGGTGAGACCGATGACGCCGGCTTTGGCGACGGCGTAGTTCGCTTGGCCTCTATGTATATATTAGTGGTTGGTGGGTTGGATGGATTGAGGGGGGTGTATATGGATATGTATTGCGTGAAGGAGAGGGTGGGGTAGAGTAGGGTAGGGTAGGAAAGAAAGACGTACGCATTCCCATGCACCCCACTCGTACTACTAATATTGATCACCACGCGGGACTCCCCGTCCTTCACGCGGAAATACTTTGCCGCGGCGCGGACGAGCTTGAATGGTGCCGTGTTGTGGATGGCGAGCATTGTTTCGAATTGTTTGTCTGTCATCTATACATCACCATCGCCATCGTCAGCATCATTATTATTAGCATTAGTTATTAGTACCAGTACCATATAATCATCATCATCATCATCATCATCATCATCATCATCATCAGACTTAATCTTGTTCTTGTCCTTATTCCCATTCTCATTCCCAGTACAATTTCCATATCCAAAGCTCCACACCCATAAAAAACAAAACAAACCAATTTGAAAAGAAACAGAAAAATACATACCTTATGTATAACCCCATCCCAGGTAAACCCCGCATTATTCACCAGAACATGGATCTTCCCGCCCCCGAACTCCGCCGCCTTGTCGACCAGCTCCTCGATGTACGCGTCATTCAGAATGTCGCCGGGCACGGCCAGCGCGCGGTGCGGCGCCACCGCGTTGATGGATTCTGCGGTTTTAGTGGCTTTATCTGTATTCTTTTCTTTTAGTATTTCTTTCTTTCTTTATCAGGGGTATGTATAGAGATGGGCAGGGAGGGGGAGTGTGTGGATGGGGTTAAGTGGGAGGGGGATTAAGGTATAGGGTCAAGGGGGTATAGAGTCAAGAGGGGTAGGTAGTGTACCGGCATCGATATCCGCAATGATCACTTTGGCGCCTTCGTTGGCGAACAGGCGGGCGGTTTCGGCCCCGATGCCTTGGCCGGCGCCGGTGATGATGGCGACTTGGTTGGCTAGTAGGCCGTGGGGGAAGTTGAGGTGCGAGGTGATTTGGGCGAGGCGGTTCATTGTGTTTGTTCTTGGGTTGGATTGTTGGTTGGTTCGAGAGGGAGGGAGGAGGGGGGCTTGGATCAAGTACAATGTCGAAGTTGGAGATGCGGAGGTGGAGAGAGAGAGAGTGGAGCGGAGTCCCAGATCTGGCAGTGCCGAGGCCCGCCCGCCATGCCGACAGCCGTTCGGATTAGTTATGGATTATGGATTATGCATACTCTATGAACTATACTACACTACACTACACTATACTATACTATACCATACCAGACACTCGGTCAGACAACAGACGGTAGCAGGTCAAACAGTATCTCGTATAGTCATGTCATCATCATAATCATAATCATCATCATCATCATCATCATCATCTTAGGCAGCCTTGTTCGACAATTATACAGCCTATCCTAGCTACGTACTGCACACACACCCCGACATCGCCTGCAAGAACGTCCCCACCGTCGCCTCGTACCCCCCCAGCATATGCTGGAGCCACTCGCTCTCCACCCCGTCGCCCGCATTGATTTCCCGCAGCTCCGGGCTCATCCTCCGGCTTATCTCTACCGCCTCCTTCAGCAGCCCCAGCACCTCCTTGCATTGCAGCAGCCGTCCCCGCATCAGGAACCGCCGCATCTGGCGCGTCTCGTCCGCGCTCATCTCGTACTCGCCGTACCCGACCATCATGCTGTGATCACCGGCCGACGGCGACGACATCCCGTACGGCACCCAGAACTCGAACAGCTGCAGCGTGAAATCCAGCATCGACACCGAAAACAGCACGTCCGTGTTGCCCTTGGTGCAATGCGGGCACTGCAGGAACCCTCGGCAGACGGACAGCGCCGTCTTGATGCCCTGCAGGATCTGGTCGAACCGGAGATGGATGCTATCGACCACCATGTTCCGGACACGGTTCGTGTGGAAGATGAGCGCCCCCACGCATTCGCACGGCTGCAGTGTGTTAGGGATGTGCACGGCAAGCGGGCAGCTGGTTAGCCCCTTGGTGATGAACTCCTTCTGGAGAAACGTCGGCGACATGGACGTCGGGCTGAAGATCGGGGCCACGGAGGATAGGGGGTCCCCGAGAGAAGGATACTCCACGGTATGGTCGTGTAACAAAGCCGGGTCGGTCAGGTTCATCCCGTGGCTGTCAGGGCTGTCGGATTGACTGGCTTGGCTGGTATCCTGTGGACTCTGGGTACAGTTAGACATGGCTTCCGAATAACCCCGGGAATGGCTGAGACATACCGTTTCGTCCAGCCCGTTTTCGACATCATAGCCGCCGACACGAGGCGGTTGGCTGCGACTGACAGGCTCGGCCCACCCGGTGGTGGATATGGTAGGCTTCTTCTCGTCTTGCAACTGCCCCAGCTTCCGCAGGGTCGCCCGGTTCTTGCTCCCCTTGGGCTTCCCGGATCGGTTGGCGACGCGATATCGACAGGGCAGCCCGTGGCGGAGGCAGCGAATGCAGGTGTCCTTCCCCGACAGGTTACACTTCACCTTCGACTGCCTGCAATTTTCGCAGGCAGCCCGGAGCTTGGGGGCGTCTCCGTTGCTGGTGGCCGGTTCTGATTCTGCTAGCATTTATCCTGATCTGACGGGTGGCGAGGTGTGGGAGGCCGGATCGACCTGGAAGACCATCAAGGGGGCAACTGGGCGGATTCAGGGCAAAGGGGGCCACGGCCACGCAGTCTCGAGCACACCAAGGGAATCAGGAAGGAAAACATATACTATCAAGCGTCCCCCTTGGACGAAGCCCTCGACCAGCGCATTCTTATACACCAAGCGGCCGTGCTGGCATGCAGGACTCGTATCGGGATTGATGAACCGACGGCAAGCGCAGATGAAGTCAGCCGTTGTGAAACCCTAAGATTTCATCTGATCCACCTCGCATGGGAGCCGTGGCCAGTCCGCTACGGGCGATGCTCCAGCATAGTTCAACTGACCTCATCTTACTTGTCAGAAATGGCAAATGCCAGATTGCTTGGCTCCCGCCCAACCGCCTCTGATAGGGGCTGCCCACGACCGCCAGCTCCGCCGCAGTCTCCAACGTAAGAGGGCTGGTGGAATAAGCTCAGGTGCAACATCGTCGTCGAGCCCAGTGCCCAGTGGGGGGCCACCAGGCCGAATAACTCTAATGCTCTCGAATGAGCCACTGCGCTGCAAAAGCCATTGTGTCTGACGTAGCACCCAATAAGGTGGCCAGCCCGCCATCTAGGGTCATTCTATCGGTATGCAGGCCAGCACACCATGTGAGCTGTAAACCCATGCGGCACGCATCCTTATTCGCCTGCCCGGTTTGAAATGCCCAGGCAAGCGGTGAACACTCCTGCTGTCGCGAGACCAGCTCTATTATTATGATTATCCTGGGCCCCCTATTTTTTTTTTTTTGCGTGGCCGCGCCGCGCCGCGCTTCTTCCTTCCTTCCTTCATCCCCCCCCCTACCGGTATATCCGCCAGCCGCGAACCCCCATGTTGCGACGGTCAGCATGTGGAATCGTGGGTTAGACATGTCTCGTATCAGCCGTGAGGCGTCAGCATCATCATCATGTCATCTCTAGTACTTCGACGTTGGATTATGGCTACATGTAGTGTTGTAAACGGTGACCCACCCGGGTCGTCTTGCTTGTGCGATCTCATCCCCCCCTCCTGCTGGCGAATCACTGCGCGCCCCCGAGACAGCCGTCTGCAATCCCGCTGTGTCTGTAATCAAACGCCTCCAGCAGCCCGGTCAGATGAGCCACGGCTGCGCAGACTACCAGCACATGAAAGATCTGGTGCGAGCTCCCCCAAAGATCGAACTGGCCGGGTCGCAACCGCTCGGGGAGGCGGGCCGCATAAATCGATGCCCCCAGTATGTACAGGAAACCTTGAAGGAGAAGCCAGCCGAGCCCGATTTGGCGGGTCATCTGCTCCAGGCCGTACAGGCGTAAGCCGTGGATCACGGGGAACACCGCTGACAGACCCATGCCGACAAACATCGCGGCACGGAATGGCCGCCACCGAGGGGTCCGGAAATGAGGGAAGATCGAAACAAAGACGCAGCCAAGACCAATGGTGCAGATCATCGTCCAATACAACCGTTGCAGATCGGGCAGGCAGTAGAATCCAAAGTAGATACTAGGCACAAAGCTGCCCACGATAAGCCCTACGATCCCAACATAGTCAAAGGCGTTGCCAATGCGGGCCACCCTGGGTGAATGGTTGGAGATGGTATGATAAGTGGCAGACATGCCCAGGCAGAAGACCGCCCCGGCGAAGAAGCAGCCAAAGGCAACCAGATCCGCCTGCGTCGCGTTCTCATATCGAGGGGCTAGTGCCCGATACAGAAGCCCTGCCGCCGGGATGGCCAGCAGAGAGGGCAGCAGATGCGTGTAGATGTTCACCGATTCATTGTGAAGATAGGTCAGGGACTGCAAGGAAATCAGAAGCGAGGACGATGCCGGCCGGTACCCCGTGTGGATGTGCTGGTTGTCGCGCTGCCAATGGGGGAGGTCGTCCCAGTGAAGAAGCTTCCTGATGACTGTGGAAGGCTGCTCCAACACAGCCGCTGCCACCACCGCCGGCGGACTGGTTCCCGGGTCCTTCTCATGGCCCTGAGTGGGGCGACGCTGGCGAGTGGACATATTCCTCACATGCAGTATGCAGATGGAGTGACAGATACCGGATCTCCGGTGAGAAGAGGACGGGCAACTGCGTCGAGGGTGGGAGGTGGGAGAGTGGAATAATGGCCGCGGATCTCAGATGAAGAGCAATTGACCCCTGAAGGAGAGACCAAAAACAGTCCACGCCTAAACCGCCGTGGCCCGAACGGTTGACGAAGGAAAAGAACGTTGGGAATCCATGGATCCTCTGGGCCTTCCGCTTTGGGCGCGTGGCCCCGTTGAGCATCGCGGCAACCCGCGCAAACACCGCAAACCTTCCAAACCGTGCAAACCGGCAGCACTTGCCCCGATGGGGTCCCCCGCGGCGATCGCCTTGGATAGCTTCATTTCGCGGCCTCCCCCGCTTCCCCCCCCAGATACAATCACATCACCTGCCTTCGAATTCCAATCGCCTGCAACCCACGGTCTACTCGTCATGCCGGGTCATGCGAAGCCGGGGAAAGCGCCGGGGTCCCGCTTGAAGCCCGTGGTGGCGGACCCGCTGGAGGTGGTGGGGTTTGTGTCCAAGGGAGATCGAAAGTATGCCATATTTCCATGCCGGAGCAACGGTGGAGTCTCTCGCTGCAGAGCTGACGTTCGCAGATTGCTAGATCACAAGGCTCAGAATGACTACTATGACAGTATTGTAGGTCGATATTTGGAGTTCTGTGCCCGCCACCACAACGACCTAGACGCAGCATTGGCGTCCCTCCCGAGGAGCGCGTCCAGCGATGCGACCAGCAATCCACCGGCTTCTCTCCCCTCCCCCGCCGGAAAAGCGACGCCCTCCCACAATCGTTCCGCCTCGACAGAGCTATCAACCATCCTGCTTTCCCTCCGCAAGCTGCGGGAGGCTGTTGTGGCCACCGCTGCCACAACCCCCATCTCCTTCTCCCAGCGTGTATACATTCTCTCGATCAAAATATCCATCCAAGCCCGCCATCCGCCATCATACTATCCTTCCCTTCGCCGTATACTAGAGGAATTACATTCTCCGTCCCACCCGTTACCGGACCCTGACCTGAAAGACCTCGTTTCATATTTGATCCTCGATTACGCCTGTCGACAAGAGGACATGGCTGCGGCTTATCAGCTGCGTGCAAGGGCCCGCAGAGAATACGGGTTCCAGTCCTCAGATATAGACCGTGTTCTGAATGCCCTGGCACATGACAACTGGGTTGTATTCTGGCGGGTCCGGAAAGAGGTGAATTCCAGCATGTGCGCGGTCATGAACTGGGCGGAAGACCGCGTCAGAAGACTCGCTCTCAAGGCAGTCAGCAAAGCCTATATGAGCGCCGACTCGAAGTGGATTACCGAGGGTTGCACTGGCGACAAGAATTGGACGTGGGAGAAGCTGGCGGATGCGGAGAACCTCGGTTGGGAGAAAGACGGCGACAAAATTATCATCAAGAAGCCCAAGAAAAAGCCTCAGGCGAGTCTTGCGCCTATCAAGGAGAACCCATGAAGAGCTTCAGTTGACGTATCCTTTTTATATCGTTATCTGGCGCATAGATGGCATTGGGGGAGCATGGCGTTCGTTTCTGGGTAAATGGAATGGTATGACAGCATGTCATTTTTAAACAGCATAACGGTCATTGGAATAGGGTTTCCTTCGGAGATGAGGGCGTAAGCTCTCGGCGTTTATTTCACTCCATCATAGTTTGAAATCCGCATTATGCCGATCTAGATTAGTGACTCCCGTGACTGGCTGTCTGGCCACGGTTTCTGTGAGATCGGTCTTCAACTTGGCCGATTTATCGGAGCATAGCTCGTAAACAGTTGAAAGATTAAACACTAGACTCGAAAACGAGTGGTTTTCCCGTACAAGCGACTCAAGAACATCCCGCGCCTACAAGCCAGAGAACATATTGTCTTAGCAACTGGTAGACGGCAAGTGTGTGGGAGACTTACCTCATTCAGATGCCCCGTGTACAGTAAGCACACCGCCAGATTCTGAGATATCATGGGTGCATCGGATCTTTGAGTGTCAGTGTCAAGTAAGGCACGCCATTCTTGCGCCGCGTCGTCGTATCTACCCTCGGCCATACTAAGAAGTGGGATGAACAAGGCATTCTCCGCATCGCCTGGCCCGCCGCACACCTGCTTCGCAGCGTCGACATCACCGATTAGAAGGAGAAGGAGGGCTTTCCTCAACTTTTCAGCCTCACTTTCTGGTTCCGACATGCGCAGATTATTGAGGGATCGTCTAGCTGCATTGACATCACCCATCTCAATCAGCGCGTTCACAATTCTCATTCCAAGATCAGACAGCCGGGCCCGCCATATTGCCCGCTCCTCTGGAGTCAGATCCGGCTGCAAGATTTCTCTTCGTGCTTCCAAACCAATCTCATACATACCGCCAATGCCCCTGCGTGAGTCGCCAAACCCAATGCTCTGCAGCCTCACGGCTTGGACTCGCAAGGGCCATGGCACAATATGACGAGGGTACTCTGGTTTCTTCTCGGACTCTTTGGGGATTTGTTCCACGTAGTAGAATGCGGAACTCAGGTCTTCAAGTGCCTTTGATTCTTGAGCTGCCAGAATCGTATTTCCCGACAGCTGCAGACATGCCAGTCGAGTGTAGAAAAGAATAAAGATCCGCTTGATATCCGTGGGCGAAATCAAAGACGATGTTAGAATAGTGCCGCATAAGTAAGCTGCTAGTAGAAAGTGGCCTTCGGCTAGGAGCCTCTCGAGAGTGGCCAGGCTCGAAGACAAGGACTCATCTGACGTCGGAGCAATAAACTCGGAACGCAGTGCAGGTGGTATCTCAATCTGCGAGAGCGAGTGGTAGACGTCGTAGCGGAGCAAATACGAGAGATCCTTCTCCACCGTTGGGGGCAACTCGTCGGGCGCCAAAGGGTCCAGTTTGCTAAAGGAGGCACCAGAGAAGACACGGTCAGCCGTACCCGAGGTGGGTGACGTGGATGCGTTCAAGATTTCAGCATTGAGAGGGCTGGTCCTGTTAGCATTCGTCTAGGTGAACAGGCATATCATGCTGCTCACTCATCTGGCTGGTCTAGAGGGCCTTTAGTGGTGCTACGAGGCCGTGAAGCTAAGACGAATCAGCCGCGGGCCTCCAGATAGCTAACCGATGCGGTGAGCATCAATGCTCCTTACATCTAGAAATGTTGCGGGTATGTTTGGATGCTGTGTTCTCCATGGTGGTGATCAAGGAGGACTTGGGGACTGGAGGACTTGTGTACTGAGGGGCACTGCTCAGTTCGGCATATATGTATGAAATGAGCTAACTGCGTGAGTCTAGATGCGCTCCGACAACAATGAATGGCAGACGGCAGCACCGGAAAGCGGGAGCGAGATTCTGCCGCGGACGGTGAGTAGGGCGGCCCGGAGGCAAACTGGCCCCATCCCCCAGCGTCAGCCGCGTCTACTCCGGGCTTGGAAGCTACTCCAGATCATCACCCTGCCATACTGCCTGCTTTATATAGACCCCCTCTTCAACGCCACTCCACCGTTCGTCCCTACACTTGGATCCAATCCTCCTGACAGTCGACACCTCTTTTGAAACAAGCATCCGTCACCTCATTTTACACCATGACTCTCGCCGAGGAGTTCCGCTCGAGAAACTTCAGTATGGCCTCCCCTTGTTTACCGGTACTCCCTACCAAGTATAAGAAGTAAGGAAGAGCTAACTCCTCATTGCTTAGGTATCTACGGACAATGGTTTGTAACCCGCCCTTGCGCTTCTCTTCTTTGAACTCGCCGTCTCAGTATGCGCTTTCACGACACAATTGCGAAAAAATATAAAGTGGCTGCCTGGACTCCCAACAGAGCGCTTGGCGCTGTTGCCAAACGACATACCTGAATAGCCAAAAACCGCATAGTCTATCGAGCGTTGTGCATACATTCTGGACAATCCGACAGTCTCAGAGGAGATGGATTTAGACTTGGAAGGCTATTTTGCTAACTAGCTTTTTTACCCAGGACGGGTGTGATATGTATCGTCTTGTGCCTGGCTCTCGGTATCGCCAACATCTTCACGTTCGATGCCGTGATCATTATCTTCAGCATTCTGTGCCTGTAAGTGGACACTTGCGCGCGGTTGTTAATGGACTCGGGAAGCTCACATGTGCAGTATCTCCGGCTTGATCCTCATCTTCGCTGAGGTGCCTTTCCTGCTCAGAATATGCCCGACCTCCCCCAAATTCGATGAATTCATCCGCCGCTTCACGACGAACTGGATGCGCGCTTCGATGTACGCCGTCATGAGCGTGGTACAATGGCTCAGTCTTATCAAGTCCGCCACCAGTTTGATCGCCGCCGCCGTGTTTCTGCTCATCGCCGCTCTGTTCTACGCGCTGGCGGGTCTGAAGAGCCAAGAGTTTGTCGGCAGCAAGACTTTGGGAGGCCAGGGTCTTGCCCAAATGATCGTTTAAGAACTTTCAGCTTTAGTATGTGGGCGATGAATCTTGAGGTATGCCGTTTGCTTGCCATGCAGCCATCGCAGCCGCGATCATTTTTAGTCGGTGCGCTTTGGCTTAAGAGACATTCTCCATATGCTGACCTGATGATTCGCCTGCAGGGAGCCGAAAATAAAAAAGAGACGGAAAAGAGCCATCTCTGCGTTGAATGCGCCATGATTACGAACCGACATTGCTGTTCCTGACGCTGCCGAGCAGACTCTTGTATTCCTATAGTACACACTGTTTTGATAAAAAAAAATAGGTTCTGGCCAGGACTCGGGCTGTTGACGCTAATTAATATTGTTTATCCTGTTTATTTTTTTTTTTAGTGTTGCACTGACTGGTCTTGATTTTGTTTTGTTTTTGTGGCTTGCTTGAGAGTGTCGCGATGAGTTCTAGACGAGTCCTGTAACATTTACCGTTCCAACACCAGCGAATACCCTGTTAGCATCCTGGCGATGAATGAACTGGAATTATTTCCATCAAGGCAGTTAGCGATTTCTTTGATTGTGCAATCGCTACTCGAACCCGGGAGCAGCAGAGAGTACCTTGCCATCGAGTGCAGCGGGGTGGCATACTGGTGGCTGGCTAGTCAAGTCAGATAAGATAGGCATCAATCAAAGCATGGATGCACTATCGATGTATGTACATATGTAAATGTACCTCATGCATCCCCATCACACACACAAAACACCCATCCACATGCACGTGCTACAATTTAAGCGCCCATATTGGGCAATTCCCACTTCCACCCACCTACCAGAACTCTACAACCCAGACAGATACCTAAATAGGTACGGTTAGATAGGTAGATAGGAAGCCCAGAAAATACGACATCCAAGCCAGGTACCTTAGATAAATGTCATCATCCTTACCTTACCTTACCTCCAGGTACGCCTCTACTTAGGCATCCAACAAAACAAAACAACCTAACCCCCGGGTGTCAAAGCCAAGGCCATGCAAGACCACCAAGAGAAGTTAAAAAAAGCGCCAGATGCCTGAAATTCTCGGCAAAGCACATCAAAACCCATCAATAAGAACACAGACACACTTATCTTTTGTTGTTGTTGTTGCTGACGATCATTCCTTGGTAAGGTAGGTAATCCTATCGGACCGGGCGTAGGTGGGTTGCTTTGTCCCTGTTGCGTAGTGGTGACCTAGTTACTTACTACACAGTATGTACTTATCTTGGTTATGGGGTGTACCTTAGTTGGCGCCTACGTCGATAGGTAGGTAGGTAGGTAGGTAGTAGACCAACTGCCCTAGGCATCTACCTTAACCTATCTACTGTACCTACTGTAGGTAAGTAAGGTAGGTATGTACTGTGTACCGTGTATCTACACAACACGTATATCATTTCACTTTCGTAAGCTCATAATTTTCCGTTTCACCTGCAAGTATCTTACCTACCGTAGTTTAGTAGGTAAGTACCAGGTACGTAGGTTTGGTTTGCCTGGTTTTTGCTGCGATGTGCGTGAAAGCCAGGGGGAAATGCCAGCAGCCTACTACGTCATTGCCGCGCCCCTCTTTCTTGCCCCTCCATGAGGGCAAGGGAAGGGAGGGGGGAGGGTTTACCCCGCGCTTGGGGCGTGGTTGGCGTCTTTTGTTTACCTATCTGGGAATTGGCGATATTTGGTTTATTTGGGGTGGGTGGGTTTTGGTTGGTGGTTGGATGGGTCGTGTGCTCTTATCGGGGTGTGGTTGTGGTTGTTATTGTTGCTGTGGTGGTGGTTTTGTGTTGGGGTGTTTAGGACTGGGACTGGGGTAGATAGTATTGTGTATGTTGTTATTGATGGGGATGGATTGGTTGATTGACTGGCCTGGTCTGGTGTGGTTTATCATGGGATGTATGACTTTCCAGGTCATCCTTGTTGAGATTGTCCTTGTGAGGCCAGCGCTCACTTGGCATACTTGGGTTAGTACGTGTATACATACATGGTAGTCGACATATCACAACCGGGTCGATAGGTTGAGACAGTGTCCAGGATCGTGTTTTTCTCGGTCCATACAAGTTGTTCTGATGGATGTCGTGTTGTCCATGGCAGATGATGAATAATGGGTTGGGGCCGGACGCGAGCTGTTTTCTGATTGGGGTTGCATTCCATGGTTGAATCGGTAAGGTAGAGGCCCCGGGTGAGGCAAATGTCTGTGTTGATGCAGTGCCCAGAGTCTAGCCTCTGGCTCTTATCGACCGTGAGTACTAGGTAGTAATGCTCGGCTGCCTATCTGGACTGGGTTATCGTGACTTGGTTTCACCCATGTCGCTGTGGGGAAGGATCGGACTCGAGGGTTACTGCTTGTACGGAGTATCTCGATCTACATCCACACAGGTACTACGAAGATGGTGGTTGTGAGCCAAGGGAGGTGGGGGCGGGTTCTTTGCTACATACTTGTATCGCATAGCAAGGGATTTTATAGGTATCAGTAGCAGTTAGGTAGCAGGGTCTAGGGGAATAATATGCACATATAATATTCCGCTTACCTCGAGTAAAACATCGCGCAATGTGCATGACGTTTGAGGACTGTAATCGTCGATGACTGCGGGCTGATAGCGCTGATAGCTGCGTTCAGGTACCCCGGCTCAGCCACGTCTCTAGACAACGTATCGCTCATACGGGTAATAAAAGGGTCCACAATGTGGCGGTTATCGTCGCTGTTTGGATCTTTGGAACCGGACAATACAAGGCTGAAGCTGGCTCGAAGTGGGCCGCCTGACCGCACTGGAGGGATGGCCCCCCGTGGGATAGAAAAAGTTGTTTGAGCCAGAAAGGAGGAAGAACACCTGTTCTGTGGCTTTGGACCGATAGATTCTACCGGTTCACTGAAGAGGTATGACAGGTTCGACTGCCAGCCTCCGCGCTGCAGTTGCAATTCAGGCCAATGTGAAATGTGAAATGTGGCATGGGCATGGGCATTTTATTGTTTTAAAGGCGGCGACCCGTTCATGATGCAATAAATCAAATGCGGAGTCGCCCAAGTCCAGGCTGCTCACCGCCTCGGCTGCCCTGGCCATTCAGAAGCTCCGATGCGTTGAGGGGGTGATGTGGCCAGTCAGATACATGCCGATACAATCAACCCCCTTCCTCTCAGTGGTAAGGAGGAATAATCAGGCGCGTCTGAGTACAGGAACCGCCTGCCTAGCATGTGCAGCGCAGCAGACGAATAGGTTGATATAAGAGCGACACGGGGAATTTGACCCTCAAATGTACGAGGGAATATCACACAGTTGCTCCCCGTCGCCCCATGAGGGATATACCGGAACCTGTTACTGCGCCGGCAACCAGCACATCTGTTGTACGACTGTAGATCGAGTCTACAATTGAATAGTCCGCACCGCCACAGGAGGGGAATTTACTTTACCGATCGATCCTACAGGAAAAGAAATGAAGTTTTGGAAAGGCAATAATACTACCTACTTCGGAGTACAATATACAGTATATACAAAAGGTCGAAGAACAGCTGTGGATCACATTACCAGGTCAGGCTATGACCACACTACGACCTATCAAGAGCCCGACAATCCATCCAACTCCTTGCTGCCATGTCAGTTGCCTAAGTACGACTCTATCCACCGGGACAGGTAGCCTGGTAACCCCTCGTGGCGCTGTGGCTAAGAATACCTCTGGACCATGGTCTGGCCCGACACATTTTTCGACACGGGGTAAGAAGTGGTCCCTGATGCAGAGGGATTTACCAGTATTGTTCCCCCATACGATAGACATACGATAGGGGGAGGGATTTATTCTTAGGGAGCGAGACGGTCAAAAATGGATCGACCGGATCATCAACCAGAAGCCGCCAATTTGATACTGCCAAGTTTCTGCTCTGCTAGAGGCGGGGGCCTGTTGGGTCCGAGCTATTATTGACCTTTTGGTTGATGCCAATTCGCGACCTCCCGAGCACTAAATTGCTGTCGAGCTACTAAGGCGCCTAGGCTGATGAGCCGGTAGGCGCTCTGTAACTTAGTCTGCTTTGAAGGTTGAACAATGCATGCCAGAGGGGGGAAAATGCCTCAAATAATGCAATGCAAGAGGTCACAAAAAATGAAGAGAGCGGGAAAAAAAAAAGAAAAAAGAAAAGGTAAAAAATACAGTTGCTACAATATTATCCATGCATACAGTACTCCGTAGGTACAGACAATCCTCTTCCCCTCGAGTGTCTGGGATGATTAGGTAGATACGATTGGTACTCTTTACAGTCGATAGTAGTCCTCCGATAGATCGATATACCAGATCGGCCTGGTTTGTTTGCCTTGTCATTCCCACCACCAGAGCCAGATCGTAGAAGAACAGAAAAAGAGAACGGCAACGAAAACATGCCTCCCCCCAATGGAAATACGCGGTGATACCAAAGGGCAAAAAGTAGGAAACCTAAAAATGACTCCTTTCCCCAACGGGTCCGGTTGACTGGGCCCAGTCTCAGAACGGCCGTCTTTGCAAGCCGCAGCAGTACTTCAGTACCTACATAGTACCTAAATGCGACCAACGGTGCCGGTTGGCTCACAGCCCGGATACACGTACCGTACGGGATCTGTACCGGCGTACGGGCAGATACAGCGGAGATACAGCGTAGAATGCCGTCAGAGCACGTCACGCGACGGGGCGGTGGGCCGTGGCAGGAAGAAAGCGGTTAGACCGGGGTTACGGCCACTTTGCGGGAGACGGCGAGGGTAAGAGAGGGAGAGTCATAGTCATACATCATCCGCTCTGCTGCTTCGTTCATATCTTTCGGCCCTGGCGGTACTCTCTCGCTCTCGTCTCGTCTCTCTCTTCCTCTCCTCTCCTCTCCTCTCCTCCCCTCCCCTCCCCTCCTCCATCCGCCCTGTGTATACCATCAATATCGTTTACTCTCCCCAACCCGCCTATTATTCTTCGTTGGCCTTTCTCTGTCTTCGTTCGGCCATCCAATTGATTCCACCTTGTCTCATTCGCTCGTCATCCAAGAGCTCCCCCTACCGCCTACCCACGTCCTCTAATCATTGCGTTCCAGACTTTATCCCCCCCAGGTAAGCAAATCAATTCCTCCCACCTTATCACGATCACTTTGCGTGCTTTCCATCCCTATTGCTTCAATGCGTGAATCTCCCTCCCTCCCTCGTCTTCAGAGATCTGGCGGAGAAGCCAAGACAGGGAAGAATGTGATCGGCTTCGCATGGCACCTATCTTATCGAGCTGCTGCGGGATATGTACAATCCCTGCACGAGACGTCTGCCTCTTGCCCTCGCCATTAGTCCCTTCGCTGGAGCCCCACGCGGTCACCAGGGCGTTCAGGCCGTCAGGCCAAATTCCACTCCCTTGGCCCCATTCCCATCCAGTCACCTATGCACGGCTGCCCTGCTCTAGCTTCATCCCAGGCCCAACCATTCCTACCCGCACTGAGGCCCATGTGACCCAATCCTGTTGTCCTTCGATTTCGATGCCTGGGAGCTAACGAGTGCCAGAATTGAACTCAAGCACATAGCTAATTACCATTACGAGACCAACCATGACTACACAAACAGCTCCCGCCATTCCTCCCAGGCCGTCAAGATCGCCCCAACAGGGCCTGGCACCTACATCGGCAGAGATGCCCAGGATTCCTCCTCGTCCTACTCAGCGCATCGAGCGCTCCGTGTCTCCTTATCGCGACAGCTATGCCCCCTCTCCATTGAACGACCTGCCCAACGGGGCAAGCATGAAGCGCACCACTTCGGATGATCTGCCTCGTCGCCCTCCGAGTGTGACAATACCATCGCTGGGTGAAGAGGGCATCGAGTATGCCGACCTTGATGTCGGTAATGTCTCGGATGGTCATCAGTCGACCCCTGCAGAGACACGGAACGTGGGAAGTGATCTCAAGCTTCATGCGCCAAGACCGTCGCTGCCCCAATCCAGCGCAGAGGCCAAGATGCAAACCGTCACACGTACAGATTCCCGTCAGGCTGCAGCAGCAGGTCTGGGTCGCCCCGGGTCTCCCCTTCATGATGATCAATCTGAGCGGCCTACCCGTTCATTGCACTCCCGCGGTGGCTCACGCGCAGAGTCCATCGCCTCCACTGATCGCCGGCAATCGTTTCACGACGATGAGCATGGCATCCCGGTGATCGGACAGAGAGTCCCAATGTACCGCAACGCGGGTGATGTCCAAGCCCCTTCGCCTAGCCCCTACGCCGTAGAGCATCAGCTCCAGCCACAGCGCCCGGGGCGCAATCACCAGCGAACTCGTAGTGGCCGCGAGGCCTCTCTCCCCCCGGGAAGTTATGGCCTGCATGGACACGGCGTGCCTACAAACGACAAGTTCGAAAAAGCTTGGTACGAGAAGCACCCCGACGAATACGCCAGGGAAGAAAAAGGCCAATACGGCCCTGGTGTTGGCAGGCCAAGACCCACTTGGGCTTTGAGCAGTGACGACTTGAACAAAATCGTTCGCAGCTCGGCTGTTACTGGATCTGGTATTGGTGGGTCTTTGATACAGCGTCTATAGGAGCAAGGCTTATGCTAATATGGACACCTAGGTACCTCGCCTGCTGTGACAGGAACCCCGGAAGAGGAGGTCGGTTATATAGCCTCCGACGAGTACAACCACTCCCGTCCGGCTTTCGAATCGCCGCTCCGCAAGTCGGACGTATCAGGCGCTGGATCCCAGAGCCAACAAGATGATACATCGGAGCAAGATACCACTGACAAGTCGCAAAACCAACGAGTAATTCACATTGATGAGCCGTATCATCACCTGCACCACCCCGATGGTTTTGCCCAGACCCCCGGTCCCGAAGAGCTCACCCACGGAGCTGGTGATAGGGATGCCAATGAAGACGACGCCATCTTGGCTGCCGACGAAGTGCGCCCTGAGTCTGCTTTCCAGCACCCTGTGATTTCGCCTACATTTGGCAGGAGCGGTAGTGTCGACCACGAGGGCAGGAGTCGCACACCGAGCGTGAACCATAGCCGTTCTAACAGCAGGACTGCTAGTACTCATGGTGGTATGCCAGCTCTGACAAGGTTTGACTCGCGCGAGGACGCAGGTACCTACACACCTCTTGAAGATGTCGAAGAATACGAGCCCTTGTTCCCCGAGGATGAAGGAAAGGACAAGAAGGCTGTCTCGACCGCGGAGCGCTTTAAGCAACGTCCAGAGCTCAAGCATCGGTTCCCTAGTCAAGACATCTGGGAGGATTCCCCAAACAGTCTACAGCTGCACGCCACCGTATCCACACCAGACATTCCGAAGGAGGAAATCTTTGAAACCCCGGAGCAAGAGTCGTTCCGTAGAAGCCAGGCGACCCATCTTGATGCTCACCAGGTCGCGACGCAGATCTTGGAGTCGGAAGACCGTGGCAGCAAGCCACTCGCCCGCCCAACAATGGGCAAACAGAGGTTCCCTAGTCGGGACATCTGGGAAGATGCACCTGAAAGTCAGAACCTGGTGACAACAATTGAGCCTTCAGAGGAGGAGATCAAGAGTCCAGAAGTCAAGAGCCCGGAGGTGCCCTCAAAGCCAACTATTCCTTCTCGTCCCCAGAAACGCCCGCAACAAGCCCCCACAGTGGATGCTTCTACGAAGCCTGTCACCTCGCCCATTGAAAAGCGTCAGCCACCTCATATCCCGGATAGACCCAAGCCACAAATCCCGACCCGGCCTGCGAAGCCCGTTTCCCGTCCCAGCGCAGAAGAAGCCAAAGACGCTGCTGCCAAGCCGAAACCAGCGGTGCCAGCTCGTCCCGGCGGAAGCAAGATCGCCGCTTTGAAGGCCGGATTCCTGTCTGATCTGAACTCACGACTGCAGCTCGGCCCACAGGGACCACCACCAAAGCCGCAGGAGAAGGAGGAACCCCCGGCGGAGAAACAACCGCTGAGTGATGCCCGGAAAGGAAGAGCTCGTGGGCCCGCGCGGAGAAAGCCTGCCGCGGAGAAACCCAGCGCAAGTCTCCCGACAATCCCTGAGATCAAAATCACCACCACATGGAACGTTTGGCAAGTCGGGGAAGATGGAAACTTGGTTGTGGGAGCTGCTGAGGTCAAGCCTGTCGTTTCCGAAACCGCGATTCCTGAACCTATGGCCCCAGCGCTAGCAAAGAACACCGCTGGGGAGTCCGTCGACCCACTGCCGTCGCCTCCAGTGGAGGAAAAGGAATCCCCCGTGTCATCAGGAGACGCGAGCGTGTCCGAGACCCAGGAGCCCGTCTTCACAGACGCTACCCACTCGATACCAACCACCGACAGCCCGGCTGATCCCAGTCCCGCTGTTGAACCCGTCGTCAAGGAAGATGTACCTGCCGGTCACCAGGAAGCCCCCAAATCTCCCGAAGAAACCTTCGACGACGTCGCCGAAAGCTTAGCAGCTTCTGCCGACGGCAAAAGGCTGTCAACAGGTGATATTGAGGAAACTCTATAAAGTGATCTCTTGGTAGTCCTTACCATGGTCTATACTCGGTGCTTGTTTGTTTTGTTTTCTTTTTCCCACAGTCGTGTTCTATGTGCCTGACTCATATTTTCCCTCCTTCACCAATGATGGATAGCACATACATAGTCCCTACCTATCTGCCTCCCATGTCTCTACGCAGTGACCATCCAAGAAAAAAGAGGGTCGCCGTTTGACAAAGTAGTTAGCTAGCTAGCTAGTTTAGCTTGGGTACATGTTTATGCCGTAACAACTGTACATTCATTTGAATTGTGTGATTGATGCTGATGATGCTTGCAACCTTCTACTGACTGCTTGCAACTTTCTACTCACTTCACCGCGTACTCCATACTAACTTACACTTACAAGCAAAAGTAATACAGGATATAGGCGAGGTGTAATCTAATCTAATAACATTCAATTTATGTCAATCTGTTGGTTCATGTGTACTAGGTTAGGGTAAGTAGATAGATCGGTTGTTGCTATACAAAGTACCGTGAGTGCGCAAGTGCATATTCAAGCAAACGCATTAGAATAATAAAGCCAAAAGAGGCCAAAGAGAGAAAAAAAAAAGGAAGCTTTCTTGTATGGTCTGGGGGAAATCATGCAAAAGCCAATTTTGCAATAAATGTGCAATTAATTAACCGGAATAAATCACTGTAGAATAGGGACGGAAAGAGGTAGGTGGAAAGACGTGCTCTTTTTTTTTTTTTTTTTTTTATTAGCTTCTGGATATGTGGAAATTCCTTGGGGATTTGGAAAGGTCAGCTAGAGAAAAGGGGACGGGGGACGAAATTGAAACGGCTATAGATGATGGAATCATTTTTTAATAGGAAAGGGAAAGAAAGTAAGAAAGCGATCCTTCATCAACCACATCCGGACCACTCGCCCAGACCATATCCGTTTCCAATACAGATCTCAGGAGATCCTAGTCTGTGAGGAACTGGGCGGGATTGGTCTATTGGATATCTTTTCTGTCTAAGTGGTCGGGGGGGTATCACGTTTATTTTGGGTTGTAGCTAGGTAGGGAGGGGTAGGTAGATATTTGACTAGATGACGAGTTGATGAACGGGGTTGGGGCCTCGATGACCAACTGTCTGCTGCGGAGGGGAAAGGTCCAGGAATCTAACTAGCAGGAAGGTTCTTGAGGTCGCCCTTCTTGTCCTTGATCCATTCAGGATCGATCAAGCGTTCCCGCTCGACGTAGAGCTGCTTGTAAGCACCGCGAATCGTTCCGTCGCTGACATGGGCCACCTGGGAGATCTCCTTGGCGGATTTGCCTTGACCCATCAAATACGATGCCATGTAGATGCAAGCTGCCACAATGGACAAGGGAGACCGTCCTGCCAAATCTCCCATCGTGGTCACGCGATCCGAAAGAGAAACAGAAACACTGGTGACCTGGAATGGCAGATCCAGAAGGTTGCAAAAACGGTTGCAGAGGTCGCTGGGCTTGGTGGATGTGGTTGCGGTGTAAGTGTCGTTGGGGTCGGGCACGCCTCCGTTTGAGACCACAGTGTTGATTCTCTCCAGGTTCTGAGCCGTGAAGAACTTCTCCAGTGCCTTGTAGATACGTCCGATCTCCTTGCGGGTGACCTTCGTGACCGCAAAGATTTCAGTGAAGGTTCGAGGAACCTTACATTGACGACAAGCAATGAAGATACAACCCGCAATGATCACATCCTGAGATTTGCCCTTGAAAGCCTTGGCATCATCGACAACCTTGAAGAGATATTTCGCTGTATCCGCCACGTTCTTCTGGATGTTGAAACCATCGCAAAGAGCACCGATTTCTTTGTAAGCCGCCAAAAGAGCCTTGTTTGCCTTCTCGCTCGACTGTTTGTTCTGGGCACGGTACAGATCGCGGGCGCGACCGGAACCTCCACTGGCAATCTGAGTCTCCAGCTGATCGCCGTTGAGAAGCGGGTTCGTAGCGTCTCCAACACGAGAAGGGTCGTCGTTGTTCTGGTCGTCGTTCGAGAATGTACGCCATTCAGAGTGCATGTCGATCTCTCGATCAGCAAGCACCAGTCCGCATGATCCGCAAACCGTTTCGTGGGAGCCAGGGAACTCCAGGTTTGGGGGCACTTCTTTGCATTCTGGGCAAATGACGTGGGCCGACAGGTTCTTCTTCCACTGGGCCGGGTCGGCTCTAGCTGCGGCTGAAACGGCGGCCATCTTCACAGGTGATTTGGTAAAATCGGTTATCTGTGGTAGTCTGCTTACGGTCGTCGTGGGGGAGCTCGAGATCCTTGTCTTTGCGAGTGTAGGAACGAATGATGCGTGACGGGGTAACGGCGCGCGGCTGAAGCTCGTTAACAGACCTTGAGAGCGGATGGGCTCTCAGTATAAAGAGAAAGGACGGGACAGCAGCGGCGCAAATGGCTCAGACTTGTCTACAAGTCACGTCTCTGCGTCACTGCCTTTGGTACTCATGTTAGCCCGAATGCCCCAAGCAAGATTCAGCCACTCCGATGGAGAAGATGCAGGATTCCCAGGGGAATTGGACCTGACGAGGAACACCCAGTCGAGAACGACCGATATCCCCCGACATGCTGCGTAAACCTCAAGGAGGGATTCAGGTTCTGTGAGCTAAAGCTTTACCTTTCCGGGCAGGTAAAGGACTCGGTGGTCCTGCTTGAGTTCCCCGAGGAAAGCACTGAAGCACTCAGTGAAGTCCTTGTCCAGCGGATTCCCCTTAAAGCCTCGAAACCAAACTTGTCCGACCGCGATGAACCAGTCAAGGTCTCCGTGAGAAATTGGATTTCACGGAAAAGGGCCGCAGAACCTGACAGGTAGCCGCTGCAAGTGGAGATCTAGCGATCGAGACGAGCAGAGCAACGTGAGATGTCGGATTCCCAGACAAGAGAGGCCGTGTGGAAGAGGTGGCCGGGGGGGGGGTTGTCAAGGTGAGGGGAACAAAGAAGGACTCGAGGGCGCGAAGAGGGGAGAGAGAAGAAAGAGCGAGGTCGAGGGGCGAAGGCCGGCAGTGATTATTCATGATTCACCTGATGCAGCAGCACCTGACTGACAGGGCCGACCGCGAGCCGCACCCGCCGCTGACTCAGCCGCCAAGCCGAAGCCTCCCGAACAAACGTCGAACTTCCAACATCGGCTTCACCAGCACTCGCTCTCCTCGCAGAATCCCACTCCATCCCCAGTCCCCCCTCACCCATCCCCCCCGCCGCGATGATTTCCCAGTCCCTCAGAGCCTCGGTAAGTATCCCGCAGGCTGGCCATCCTCCCGTGCCATCGCCTGCCCGCCGTGGTGACTGACCACTGACCCTGTTTGGCAGCGCTCCCTCTTCGCCCGCGTCTCTCGGCAACAGGTTTCGTCTGTGTCTCGCCGCACTTTCCTGACCTCCGCTGTCCGTCAGGGTAGGTTCTTTACTCCTTAGCAGGCCGCCGCTATCAGCTGGCCATGGCCACCGTGCATTGGCGCCCTCTACATCGATCGGAGACATCTACGGAATCTAACCTCTTGCAGCCGACCCTGTCCAGGATCTCTACCTCCGTGAACTCCGTGCCTACAAGCCCACCCCCATCAAGGCCGGTGACGCCGACGCTCACGTCCAGAAGTTCTCCCCCCCTGCGGCCCCCAAGTCCCCCGAGGAGGCCAGCCTCGCCAATGAGCTGAAGGACTACGAGAGCCAGGAGGTCGAGGTTGAGGGCCAGGCCGCCGCCGGCGAGGCCGCCCCCGTCGAGGAGAGCTGGTTCGTGGAGGAGGAAGAGGAGACTCCCGCTGCCCACTAGGTTTCTTGTCTCGACGACGAGATTAGGGAAAGTCCGGGCTAATAGACAACAATGGGACGAACTGACGTGATATCACCTGTTGTTCGAGTCCTGCAGTGACGTTGTAAATTAAACCTACTTGGAGCACATGAAATTTCTTTTTCCTCAAGCCGTCTCTGGACATGTCATGCATTTCCATTTCCACTTTTCTTACTCGGAAGATAATCCGAGACGTTTGTAGTTCACCCTGGCTTGGGCTGGGGCGGGTACCCCAGAGTGCAGAAAAATGGCCTCAGGCGACCGTGGCTGGCGGCGGGCGGGATTGATATATCCGATCGTCGGCGCCCCAACCAACCGCCCTACCCCATCCATTGCCGCGATTGATTGATAAGTCCACCGCAGGCCTGATCCAAAGTTACAAACCGACGGGTTAAAAATCGCCTCCTGCAATGATGACCCCAGTGTGCGACGTGTGAAAGTTACGAACCCATCTGGTCTGGGTACTACCTAGGCACTACACAGGCACTACCTAGGTACAACCTACCTACATGCTTCTGGGTCCCAGTGCAGTGCACAGTGCACACATGGGCAGGCGCCGGTGACCGGACTCGCCTGTTTAGCGACGTGGGCAGGACTGCCTACCTTACTTCGGGCTGCGAGGTGATCAATAACGTGTTCTTCTTCATCGGGCGTGAAGAAAAAAAAAAAAGAACGGATTCCCTGTTCAAAGGCTTCAGGCAGGATCGGTCGAATGGAAGTGGCTGCAGGGGGACGCGCGAAGGCCTTGTTGTTCTGGCGCGGCTGCAGAGGGCGATATGACAGCTCCAGGACGGCCCTCAGACCGCTACACTATTGGGGTCCTGCCCTGAGCGAGCAGCCCTTGACTCACGACTCACCCTTCTGTTGGGGCAGGGAGATATGATAGTCGGTTTGGATGGGTCCGTATGCATGTCGGTCTGTCTGTCTATCTGTCTCGAGTCTCGACATCTCAGCAACCGAGCTACGGTAGCATACCTATGGTTCGTACCTCCCGACTGCAGGGTCGATCCATGAGCCGAATGATGTAGTGATGGACAGTCAGACGGTTAGTTCGAATGCTCCAGGTATCCTGGCACGTATCGGGGAGCCGTGGCAGGGATGAAATGGCTGGGCTGAGCCCAGTTCATCGGCAAGGTTATCTCACCAGTGACGTTGTTGGCTGAATGGAATGCAGCGGTAATCTCCAGGTGGACGGCTTCTAACTGTACCACATTCTCCGGGGGATCGGATTGGCGGACATTCCGCTACGGTCATAAGCGCCAGAACGATCATAATTAAGATTCAAATGACGACCTGATTATTTGAAGGGGACGCGGATCGGATCTACTGGTACAACTGTACTGCGATGTCCTGAAGATCGGGATGATAATCCGTACTCTGTCCGGCGTGGCCGGAAAGGAGGCTTCAGATAAACACCATCATCAAACAAGTATCACTACTACTACGGAGTAGTAGTAGCTCGATGGCTAACTCACTCACTAACCATGCCAAGTCGAACGCGCACGGCATTACTCATCGTGTTTCACGATTACCCCATACAGTAACCAGAAGGGGTCTAATATCAGGGTCCTGCCAAGGACCATTCCCTCCTGTACGAAATAGAGCGCTACGTACTAAGAATATCGCGGAAGAATGTCCTCCTCCCCGCCCTCCTTCATTGAGTCAGCGCATCGACGAGAGTCAAACTCTACCCAGCCTGTTCCTGCACGCCTCTGTTGGACGTGCATGCAGCGAAGCCGGAGTCCGGGAGGCCAGAGATAAGTAACGACCATCTCCAAAGGAGTCAAAACAGAGGTACTTAAGGTAGTGAAGAGATGGATGGATGACTGGACGGAGGTACGGTACGGTCATGGTACAGCAGGGCCTCCGCCTGCCAGTGGTACTACTAATAGTCGCAGTCTAGCGATCCGATACTTTCTGGCTCCCATAGTCCGGAGTATGTGACTTCGTATACTCCGTACAGTAACCACGGCGCCTCCCGGGCACAGGGCCAAGGAGGTAATAGTTATTCATAGTAGTTGCACCCTGCCGAATGATTCGCCATGACGCGCGCGATTATTGGATTTCCCTCCCCAGCCTTGCATTGGAGGGGCCCATGTATTGGGTTTCGAGGCTTGAGCACCAATCCTCGGGAGGGGGCAAGCCTCGCGAGATGACTGCGGAGAGGGCGGCGCACAATGAGAACCGGCCCATGGTTCTTAATATGGACGACGACGGCGACGATTCCAACCCGGGGCGAGTCAGTCAGTCAGTCGTTCGTCCGTCCGTCCATTATTTCACTCTGGACGAGAGGAGAGCGCGGTCGGGATCGCTGGAATTCCGATGGGGGGGGGATCATACGTAAGGCCAGCCCATCAGCGGAAGGCAGACGGAGGAAGACTGGAACCTGGAAGGACGCGCCCCGTACCGCCAGCCATACATACCGTACCGGGCGAGACAGCCCAACCCCAGGCCGGGCGGAGTACTTCGGCGGCCATAAGTAAAGCCAGACGGCCAGGCAGCCTGGCAGGGAAGAGAGGCAAAGGCGAAAAAGAAAAAGAAAAAGAAGAGGGAAAAGAAAGAAGGAAGGAAAGAAGGGGAAAGAAAGAAAACCCTGACGGAGAGCTCGGGGGGAAAAAAGAGCACCTGAAATTGACTGGGATTGAAGGGTGTCGCCCAGCTTAAACGTGGTGGGATTCCCAGCTCCTGCTCGCTCCCCTTTCCACCCTCAGCAATCATCAGCATCACCATCTTCCGACCACCTGGTGATTCCGACCGGTTTGCTTCTCGCGCGGGCCAACGACGAGGCTAGAGAAACCTTCCGGGGCTCTAGTTTCATTTGTCGGTCTCCATCTGCCTGGATCCTGAACTTCTGAAGGGCTGAATCGAGGACACCCCCACGGCGACGGCAGCCTGCGTCTGTATGTAATGAATGAATGCTCGAAGAGAGCCCGTCGGCGAGAAGTATTATTGAAAGTTGAAACCGGTCAGTCAGTCAGTCAGTCTCCAGCTTGTCTCTCCCCATTTGGCCTGCTGCTTGTCATCCATCATCCATCCATCCTCCTTCCTCCTTCCTCGCTCCCTCCCTCCCTCTCTGTCTCCTCCCCCCATCTGCTCTGGCTGTGTCTGCCTGTGGCTCCTTTCTCCCTCTCCCTCTCCATCCATCTCACTGCTCTCCCTTCCCTCCCCACCCCCCTCTCTTTGTTCCCGACATTCGTTTCTTCGGCTCCCTGCATACTTCCTTCGCTTCGTCCCTCCTCCCATACAAAGAATTAAGGGGAAAGGGGAAAAAAAAAAACTCCCCCCTCAAAATTAAATTAAAACAGACGGCGACCAGACCCCCTGCACCCTTCCCATCGCCGTCCAGGAGCCTCCCACCTGCCCCTCGTTGAACCAACCGTCAATCGTTTATCGTTTATCTGCTATACTCCAGGCCTACGCCGGAGTTCTGCCCGTCCGTCGATCAACCCGCGCGCCCTTCGTTCCACTTGCAGCTCTGGCTAACAGTCCGTTCCTAGTCGGTGTACATACGTCCTCGACAATTTCCCCGTTAAGCTTTTCCGAGACGGTGTCCGTCCGAGCGTTGTTGTCGCCAACTGCCGCATCCGCTTGACGTGGTCGCTCGACTGTCCTCCGCCGGCCTGCACCGCCATCCCCTCCAACCCCCCCCCCCCCCCCAAGCCTCCCTGCCTCCGGGCCCTCCTATCTCTCCGCATCGGTGTCCTTGCGGTTCAATGCTACTGGAAGAAGCTCGCCTGCAT
>KZ826010.1:0-11246 GCA_003184645.1 Aspergillus ellipticus CBS 707.79
TCATGGAAGTAATTATCGCAAGGAAACACGCGCCAACTCCCATAAAATGACTCAAAATGAAGAGGAATCGCTTGTACGATGGATTCTATCACTTATTCAACGTGGAGCACCTCCCCGACCGTCTCATGTACGAGAAATGGCCAATATTCTTCTTGCTGCGCGTGATACTACACTGATTCAATCAGTTGGAGAGAAATGGGTCTATAACTTTATTCAACGACATGATAAACTAAAGACATGTTTCTCTCGACGATATGACTATCGACGCGCTCAATGTGAAGATCCTAAGATTATTAAGAAGTGGTTTGACTGTGTACAAATCACTATAATGCAATATGGGATTGTATCTGAAGATATCTATAACTTTGATGAGACTGGCTTTGCTATGGGCTTAGTAGCTACTGCTAAAGTAGTTACTAGAGCTGATCTCTATAGAAAAATAGCTCTTATACAGCCAGGTAATCAAGAATAGGTTACTTCTATTAAGTGTATTAGTGCCTCTGGATGGGCTCTTCCACCATACATTATCTTCAAAGGAAAAGTCTATATAGAGGGCTGGTATCAAGGCACTTTACCACATGATTGGAGGATTGAAGTCAGTCCTAATGGCTGGACTAGTGATGAAATAAGCCTTCGCTGGCTTAAGAAGCTCTTTATTCCTGCAACTACTAGCCGTATAACTGGGAAATATCGTCTTCTAGTTCTTGATGGCCATGGGAGTCATCTAACACCTCAATTCGACCAGATATACAGTAAGAATAATATTATTCCTATCTGTATACCTGCCTATTCTTCGCATCTACTGCAGCCTCTGGATGTTGGCTGTTTTTCACCATTAAAGCGTGCGTACGGACGCTTAGTGGAAACTAAAATGCGCCTCGGATTCAACCATATCAACAAGCTTGACTTTCTTGAAGCTTTCCCTCAGGCGCGTACAGAGATCTATACTACTAGTAATATCTGCAGTGGTTTCTCTGCTACTGGGCTAGTTCTATATAACCCAGAGCAAGTGCTCAGTCAGTTGAATATTTAACTAAGAACTCCTACACCACCAGGCAGTCGGTTAACTAATTCAGTGCCTAAGACACCCTATACTACCAGACAGCTTGAAAAGCAGGCATCTATAGTAAGGAGAAAGCTTCAAAGACGCATATAAGAAAGCTCTCAAAGCCCTACCTCTTCATTAGAGGTTCGATTAGACAAGATTATTAAAAGCAATGAAATTGCTTTAAATGAGGCAGTTTTTATGCGTCAAGAAATCCATGATTTACGGGCTGCAAATGAGAAGCAGCTTTTAAAGAGAAAGAAGTCTACTAAGCAGCTTACTGCTACAGAGGGTCTTTCAATTCAGGAGGGCCAGAAGCGATTTCAGCAGGAGAATCAGGTCTTTGAAGCTCAAGATACTGTGTCTAGGGATCCAGGGCTTCCTGCAGTTGGACCACGCGTACGCGCGCCACCGCAGTGCTCTAATTGTTATATTCGGGGGCATACTAGGGTCAGATGTCCTAATCCATCTAGTAATTAGTTTTATATAGAAATGCAATTGTTTTGTTGGTAAAAAGGCGCTTGAATCTTATCTAGTCGTAGAAAACGCGGTCAAGTGGCGGCTCGCTTACAATGGCGGCTCGCTTACCGGTTACGTTATACAGTTAAATATTAGATAATAATAGCTACAACCGAGTGGGTTCTTATAGCACGTGCGTAGCATATGATTGGCTAAAGTTGGTCGTAGTCAAGATGCTCATCGTAGTCTAAACCCCTTAATACAGGGGGGTTCAGACCATGCCGAGCATATGCCAAGAACAGCTCGGCGTGGTCTGAAGGGGGCGGTGAGATGACCGGCAGAATGTTAGACCACGCTCACCTTTTTTCAGACCATGATGAGCTGCGACCCGAGAACTGCTTCGCGCTAACGCGCTTCGCAATAATTACGTACGTATGAGGTGACAACTAGTACTACGCGGGTAGGGCGGGAATTCAGATAAAAATACTAGATATTACGATAACAAGACTGGCTGTAAATTAACCATTTTTTATATCTGGATCTGACTAAGGAAGGATCTTTGTGGATGTCACAAAATGTGGCTGTCGGTCGGGGTTAGCGTTGGCGCTGGCGCTGGCGCTAGGGACCCATCACCCGCCGTCCCGCCAACAACCGTCCCCTCACTCCGTACTTCTGCTCTCCTCTCTATCTAGAGACTACTACGGATACTAGTACAAAGTATATACTGAAGAACTTGGGATTTAACTCTCGGATAGCCTAGCAGATCACTATCTAGTGCATCCTATCACCTGAGTCTTAAATTGTCATGCAATATACTACTGGGCTCTTTGTAGTGGTGTCAAAATATAAGTATTCACTCGGTCTTGGAAATATATCTAGTAGTACCACAACATACTACCACACAATCACCACTGTCAAGGTGTCCACACTCCCCAGTTTGGGTTGAGTGATTTCCCTTGACAGTATCTCCAAAGCTACTGAAAGACAATTATACATTTCGCTTTAGACACAGAACTTCATGCGACCCAAAGGGCATGCTTTGAAGCAGTGAAAGGAACAAGCTGAGTTGAACTCCTGCTGACATCCATCGTATTTCCCAACTTCAACCTCACCTCAATCTACATACCCCCCGACCGGGCAACTGTTAATGTTATCCTGCCAGTACTTTAGAGCGTACTGAGGAATGACAGTCCTTGTCGTGATGTTTGCCGGCGTGTAATCGAACACCTCCGTATCCTCGAAGCCCAGTCTCTTCAGCAGGGGAGGAAAACTGTTGCTAATATGGTTTGGAAATACCACGTCCACGGTGTCGGGATCACCCTTCCCTGGGAAGCCCCCGTTAGCCCGAATAAAATGGGGGTTCTCGATGGGGTCGTATGCGGTGTGGTCGGTGTCGTCTCCATCTCTCGCATCGCCCAAATCATCAGCCGTTTTGTACCCCGGGACGAGATCGTCCTGCGGAATTACACGACGGAAAAGCGTCCTACGCTGATAGAGCCCGGTTTGGGGATCCATGGTCGCAGCCCACCCAGGGTCGGAAGGATCCACACATGTTGCGGGTATCCTTGACTGCGGCGCTGCGGGATCGCTCGGTGATCGTCTGGCATTCGACGGGGAGGGCTTATTCAGCTCGACCAATAACTGCGAGGCGTACCTGTCCGGGACATCGGGGATATACTTGAATGTGTCTTCGTACGGGATGACAATGTAGGAGTCGTCGAGGGGAAACGGGCCCTGAACAAGGTCGTATCGAACAGTCTGGTTGTTGAAAATGATCATACGGGGTTGGTCCGCTCGAGTTTCGTTGACGACTATATCTGACATGACCGCTTGCAGAAGTGTATAGATGTTGCGCTCATCTCCCACTGGCTTACATGACAAACAGTAGGTCTTTGGGGCGCAGCCGTACCGGTGTGTCAGGCTCAGATGTCCTCGCTCCGTCATGATATCGACAGTGGTATGCAGCCCTTCCAGAGTGTCGAAGATGTCTTGGGATCCGGTGGCGTGGTATGCGAATGTGAGTCGGTTCCAGTCCAGGTAGCGGCGATCAAGAACGGGGATCCTGGTGGGCGCAGTCATGACTACTTGGCCTCCGTCTCGCTCAAAGCCAATATCATCATTGTCATCAAGGGAGACATGACACGACTTTGTCGGGGCTGGAACACCGCTAGGTGTCCTGGTTCCATTATAGGTAGACGATTCAATATTCCCAAGTGCCAGCCATCCGACCGTATCGCAGTATTTTCCCGACTCTAGCGCGGACGACATTTCATTGAAGCACTTGAAGTCGCGGATATGGGTGTGACCTCCAAATCCCTGGATGGGAACCTCGGGCCGCCGCTTTCGAATCGCATCTTGCACCAGACCAAAGGAGCTAGTGTTGAATTCATCTTGCCAGACTGGATTATGACCAATCAAGACAAACAGATCGATGGGCTCGGTATAGTCGACAGCGTCCTTGAACCATTGCTCCTCTATCATCTGAGAGGCAGGCTGGATTGTGGCATGGACTTTTGGACTGGGTGTCCAGTCAAACATTACACTAAAGGCCATTATCAGTAATCCTCGCTTCGTCGTATAGTAGTGATATGGGGCTCCTAGACGTACATTTTCGCCTGCGATGGTAGTATTGATATTACTCGCCAGATACCGATCGGCGTACATTTTGGTGAACTGCTGATATGTTTGATTCACGACTATGCTGCTATAAAGCTCATGATTTCCAGGCGCAAGTAGATCATAGCCGACCCTCTTGAAGATGTTATTGGTATAATCACCTTCTGGAGTTGTTGTATCGCTCAGGCCATTTCCATCGTGCAGGTCACCTATAACCGAAACAGTTCAACGGAGGTCTTTCAATATCTTAGAGGAAGCATCCTTACCGGTATCAATGACAAGCAAGTCAACATCCAGATCATCGGCTTTTCTGCGCATATGTTCGACAAACGACTGAAAATCGCCCCAGTCAGCACCGTAATTGCGCTCTTTGATATGTCCTTCAAGCCACCCATGACTGTCTGTCGTGTGGATGAAGTTGATCTGACCCCAGGGCAAAGGCCCTTTTGGACCCGTCTCTGCGGCCACATCTCCGGGCTGCATCCGACGAGTGAATCTGGGATACCCCGAGAGGTCTTGCCCTCCGCCACATGATGAGCAGGCAGAAGCGGCTGAGATGGACAATATTGCTGTACAAAAAAGAGAAAATGCGCCCATTGTCGGGGTGGTTGGCTCGAGGCCCAGTGAATCTTAGATGTGTGAAAATATAGGAAGGAGCGAAGATTGTCAGTGCTGCTGGGTATGGCATTGAAGCAATCCGAAGGTGCAATGGACCTCCTGAGTAAGAGCTTTTAACATCTCTATGCCTGAGGCCTTCCTTGCTCTGACCGACAACATGGGTACACTCAACAATATGCCGTTCGTCTGTCCATCATATGCACGCCCAGACGGTGGACATATCATACTACTGCTTCTGTCGTGGGGTCTGACCGATCATACCGTTATTCACCTCCGACTCACCTCAAGCTACTCAATCTAACAAGACAGATGCGCCGTTGAGGCCAACCCCCCTCAAAAAAATGCGGAGTGCGGAGTATAGAAAACAGAGACAGCCCACACAAAGCACATGACAGAGGCCTTGGCTGGTAACCAGGCCTCCCGTGCACAAAGCGAAGCTCCTTTGGTGGACCGCCATCGGTTTCTATTCTCCTGCCATCTGTTACTACATGGCTCCAACATGACACTGTTGCAGCGTTTGTGGATTGTATCGTACATGGGGAATCCCTTTTGCCTATGAAGCGGGGACTATAAAGACGATAAGGATAGGTAGGTAAGGCCAAGAAATGATGATTTTGATTGCATGACTAGCTGCTGACGATGACGATGAAGGTGATCAATGCTTCATCCAGAGACAAAATGTGATAGATAGCCCATGTGAATGAGTTGGCTTGCAGCCTGCAACAGCAGCCTGTCCAGATACAGAGAAGAATAAGCAAGGAAAGGTCCGATGAGACATCATTCCACCAAGTCCAATAGATTCAATTGGAATTCCAGAGAAGTAATCAAGGCTATAACCACAACACATTCATCATAGAAATGTTCTAACAAATGGTTTCGATGGCGTCTTGAGCTAACAAGGTTTCCCAGGGGTTGGATATGCTTCCTCCAATACCTTCAAGAGGCAGCGGGGCAGCCTATGCATCTGATTCCATGCGTCATTTGAAAAATTGAAAGAATTTTCTCTACCCATTTGAAAACCATGCACCTCATGAGGAGTGAGTCAGCGGATTGAAGAAAATGAGGCCTAATTTTTGGTCGCGGCTATTCAAGGATTCGAAGTTTGGTACAAGGGCGATGGGTTATCCTGGCCAGGGCCATTCTGGTGAGGGTCATCCTGGTCAAAATGGGAAGATAAAGAGAACTAAGTTGAAGGGGACGGAAGCTACCATTACAGTGGATCCGACTTTATGGTAGGTTCCGCTGATCTCATATGCCAATTCCTGGTAGGTATAATTAGTACCAGCCTACCAGAATCCATATCCCTGGATTAAAGATAACGATCTCAACCGTGGCTACGGATAACGGAATTGGCTACGGAATTGACTACGGAATACGCAGTACGTAGTCCTCCACGGAGCACATGGCGACAGGAATGTATAGCGACGCGTCCTTTCCCCTACGCCCTAATGCTACCTGATGATGGGTATGGAAAGTGACGCAATGGCTGTCCGATTCTGTCGATAAGCTATTTGCGTTGCGATCTTGTGTTGCGAGTCATTTGCTTGTGGCTGACGGTTGTACGTGGGCAAGGTCGACGCTGACTCTCGAGGGATAATTCCGACCAGATCGCCCAGCTCGTCACGAGGCACAGGCACAGACACAGGCACAGGCTCCTGCAATGAATCATGCATTGCCAAAATATCAAGTTTCAACAAATCCGTGGCAAAGGGTTGAAAACTACGCTTCTTCCTTGTTGACGATCGCTCCAGAGTTCATAATCCATGACAGTGCCTGCGAGAAGGTTTGCGGGGGAAAGGATGCCCTCCATTACATAAGAAGTCTCTCGATGAATGCGGAAGCAGCATGCGACGTGAGGCCTTGGATGGCTTGGGGCCCTGAATGAGACCAGGGGACAAACCTGGGCGCAAGACTGACTTACCTGAAGGGGGGCAAGACACCGCAAGAGTCACCATGGAGTGGAGAGTCAATGCGCAAATGAGAAGCAATGAAGGGAGCTTCTCCACGAACAAGGTACAAAGTCATGTCGATCCATAGACTCAAAATTCCTGGCGGCTGATCGCCACAACCAAGCAAAATGCATCGAGCAGGACCAAGGACAAACGAAGGGGTGACGCGGCGGCACATTCCAGGCCTGCAATTGATTGCGCGGATTAGGTTGGGTCTGACGTTGTGATCCGACGCTCCACGATTGACAGGCCAGTTCTGCATGCTTCAGCCGTGGTTCGACTGGGACGGCCCACGGGTTGACGAAGCCTGATAACGACTTTCTCCTTCCCATCGCAGCATGATACTGCGATTCACGGGCTGGCAATACATAAAGGTGCCTGAGCCCCCATGCCCGGTTACAACATTCAGAACGATGGTTTCATCTGAATGACCATCCTCCAATTTGAAGATTATAAACCCAATTGCCTCATCACCTGCCAATGTCTTCGGCAGCCGAACTCCTCCAATTACGGGCGATGGTGCTCCGCCGAGCACCTCGCCTCAGCGCCGGTATCTCTCAAATCACCAATCGACCTGCAATCCCAGGCAAATTGGCTGCCATCTCCCATGGCAAACTCCGGCGGGAAGCGTCATCTCAGACTCCCGACCTTCGCCGTTGCTTAGGCCACCACAACATCCTCCGCAGATGCGTGAAAGCCGTCCAGGAAGACGATGCACGATTCATCAAAGAAACATATTACGATGATGACGAATCAGACGCGGACTTTGCTCCCCCGAAGAGCGATTCCGACTTCGTCCCTATCCGGACACAAATCACCCACGCCGTCAAGGCAATGGTTCGAAGCCGCTGCGAAGCCACAACAGAGAAACCCGAAAATGACCGACTCGTGCGTATACCAGCACGCGCTCCAGAAGCCACTACCGTTTCCAAACGACGACGACGGATTGCAGCCATGCTTGGGTTAAAACGCAAGCCGATTTCGCACGCTGCAGAACACGTGCAGGTACAAGCTGTCGGCTGATGTCATCGGCTTATTTCGAGTATATCCGACATTGACTCGCAGAACACGAAACCTACAAAATTTCTTATGCATGCTATGATATGACGACCATGATTTTGATGTGCATCCGCTTATATGACAAGCTCTGTGCTATATGATTGAATTCGCTGTATATAATAATGATACTGTATCTATTTCAAACCTTGCATATCACATGCTCCAATGATGTACACGATCAACATTCCCAGCGTAACAGTTCCCACGTGAATTTTACCCAGCACATGTTGGCCTTGAGTTCAGCTTTCTCTCCTGACTTGAATGAAGTCGTCTTATTGCCTAGAAATCAATCTTCACCTCATGGTACGATTTGCACAGACGAATCATCTATAGAATAACCATGATAGAGAAGTAACGTTTTCTCAAGCACTTCATGAGAAGAAAAACATTGAACAGAAGCTTCAAAAAGAACTAAATGAATCATTTACATCAAGGGTTGTCAATCGAATTCGATTATAGGCCTTGTTGCCTCAACGCTCCCGGTCCTGCGCTTCCTCCATCCCCCGCCCACCTTGTCTCTAACCAACACTTGCCACCAGCTGCACGAACCCAAGCTGATCCCAAATTCACCGCATCATCATCCCATTTCTCCCCGTCTTGATCGTCTCTTCCACCAAGGCCAGACCAGATCTTCCCCGTCAACAAGCTCTTGACCAACACCATGCCAAACATGTTGTGACAGGGTTCCTGTCAAACCTAAACTCTACCCACTCCATGGAAAGGCCTGCGGGCATATTTCTGCTTTCGTGCAGTCTCCGGAAGTCAGATGTCAGTATCGCCGCCGGACCCGTCGAGGCCTGCTGTCTGTCTGTCGAGGACAATAGGATTGTGGGGAGTGAGGGAGAGTTAATTGTGTTGGTGGGGTTATGATTAGGTTTTTACGGTGAGAGATAATTGGTCGGGTGTGGTGTCTATAAGTGGTTTTATTGCAATGAACTCTATGGTAAGTCTGGAGTGGGTGTTATTGTGAACGCGAGGCTAATATCTTGTGGTTCATAGGTTAGGGTGAGTAGGGGCGCTGTGGTTGTGTGCAGTCAAGGTGGGTGTTGAGGAGGGGTTTTGACGGTAGTGGATTAGTCTTCTGATTGTGCAGAAATTTAGAGGCTTTTACAGCACAAAGCCTTCCTGCAGCAAAGCGATAGTCACGCCATGTGGATCAATTGACATACAGACTAAGATGATATACCTGCTCATGGTGGGGAATCGCCCATCGACTAAAGAGAGGGAGCTCCGTTGCTGCCCTAGTCTGTCACAGACCTCCAATGAACACTCCCCGCTGCAGACGCCAACACATCAAGCTATCACTCCACTCGAAGATGAAACATGGCACCCATAATGACTCAGGCAGTGGCTTCTACCCTACCTTTATTGCATCTTCAGGTTTCATGGGCGAAAGGCCGAACCCACTTCGATGTGTTGCGCCGTGATTGGCCGGGTGCTTCGAGGATGGCTGAACAGCTCATAAGGTACAAACTAGGGTCTCGTAGGCATGTTGACGGAGTATATCCCAGCATCAGGCAGGGTATGTCATGCGCTTCCTCCCCTTTAAATTCCCCGCCGGTCGTATTTCCAATCGCGCTTTGGCTGGCACCTCAGAACCCATCCCCCTTGTTTCCGACCGTTGGGCTTCAACCCTGGACTTCTACGGACTATAGTACTCGCGTCGAGTTGAGTCGAATCACCGAAGTTTCGCCAAGGTAATCAACAAACGCCATGGCTGTCAACGGCAGCGCAAGATATGGCCCTAACACCGACTTCGATGATGATACCGTCGATGTCGAGGAGTACGAGCAGCCAGAGCTATCGTGAGTGTCGCCCCTATTCCCTGTCATGTTTGCTCTAACGAGCCGTCTACATGTGATAGGCCCTACGAAACGCGCCTCGTCGTCGTCTTGATGGGGCCCAGCGAGCGCAAGTATTCCATCCCGGAATATTACCTCAAACAGTCGCCCGTCTTCGCGGACATCCTCAGCACATATCCCCAGTTCATCACCCGAACGACACCATGCATCGCGCTTCCCGATATCGACGACGACATCACACACACCATAGTCCACTACCTCCACACAGGCACCTACCAGACCCTCCGACAAGGCGGTGACTGGACGAAGACCGAATACAGCCGGAGTGTCCTTGTGTACGCCGCGGCCTCGAAGTACGAACTCCGGGGCCTATTGACCCTCGCAAAGAAGTACATGCAGAAGCTCGACAAGAACCTGTCAATTTTCGACGTGCTAAGCAGCGCAAGGAAGGCATTCACGAAGATCCCAGACTACGACCAGTGGTTTTTCAGCACTTACGTGAAAAGCAGACTGAACGCAGCGTTCGACGAAGATGAAGACTTATTCGAAAGCCCCCGATTCCAGTACCTGCTCAGCGCAGAGCCCGGCTTCGTCACCTGCTTGGTGCAGGCTATGGTCGCGATCTACGAGGCAAAACTATCGGAGTTGAAGAAGTACCCTCGGATGAATGGCGTGCACTCCGGGGAAGCGGAAAATGGCGATGAGGATCTCGGTTACGCAGACGAACGAGTAACCAGCCCCGGGAGGGGATACAACAAGGCAGTGATATTCATCGAAGAGACCGCGTCCGAAATGCCTCCGTCAGAGGGACCAGTCTCGGAGGTGTATGCCGAGTCCATGCCCGAAGACAACGGTCCGATGGAGGAATTCCCTCAGCTGTCCGACGACACATACGTCCCCGAAGACCACACAGAGGATAGATACGCCCCTGCGGAAGACCCGATCGTTGAGGAGCCCATCCCCGAAGCCAAAGCCGAAGAGCCCGAGAACGCGCCTGCAAACGATCGCTGGTCCGCATGGCGGAATTGGTCAAGCAATGAACGAGATTGGGCGTACAGGACCGTCGCCGAACCGATGGTGCCCGAGAAAGTCATCCCCGAAGAGCCAACCCCAGGGCAATACCCCGAGGAGCCCGTTCCAGAGTATCATGAGATCCAGCGCACGGCGACGGAAGAGACTGGACCCGAAAGCGTCCCCGCCGACAACAACAACAACAACAACAACGGGAAGAAACTGGGGAAGAAGAGCCGGAAGAAGAAGATGCGATCGTTGTTTTCTTCTGCGGAAGAGACGATCAAGGCAGAGCCACAAGCAGCCTACTAGACCATGGGGAAATTGTATAGCAGGAACGATATGTACTAGATAGACGTAATGATGCGACGATTGATGTTAGAATGTGACCTTTTCAACCTCCAACCTGCTCCCACCTGTTCGAACCTCTCTGGAGACGACCTTATCCACCGCCCCCGGATCGATAAGCCCGATAAGCCCGATAAGCCCGAGCCAAACAAAACGCACTAACCCGATCCGACAAGTCGAGTCCATCATTTCATCGCAACTTTCCTTTCTCCATCATCATCACTCACTCACTCACTATACAATCCTCTCTCTTTGATCCCCTCACCAAACCACCCACACCACCCAACCCAAACTCCAACCTCGCAAAAATGGCCCCCACCCCACTCACCAAATCGCTCA
>KZ826010.1:44077-66755 GCA_003184645.1 Aspergillus ellipticus CBS 707.79
AGCAGCTTACTGCTACAGAGGGTCTTTCAATTCAGGAGGGCCAGAAGCGATTTCAGCAGGAGAATCAGGTCTTTGAAGCTCAAGATACTGTGTCTAGGGATCCAGGGCTTCCTGCAGTTGGACCACGCGTACGCGCGCCACCGCAGTGCTCTAATTGTCATATTCGGGGGCATACTAGGGTCAGATGTCCTAATCCATCTAGTAATTAGTTTTATATAGAAATGCAATTGTTTTGTTGGTAAAAAGGCGCTTGAATCTTATCTAGTCGTAGAAAACGCGGTCAAGTGGCGGCTCGCTTACAATGGCGGCTCGCTTACCGGTTACGTTAGGTATTAACATAATCAGACACCGGCTCGGCAGGAACACCGAGTCAGTACAGTCTTACTGACTTTCTATTCTTTTCATAATCTATTAATTTAAAGCTATATAATCCCTCTAAATTATTATACATTTATTATTAACAAAGGATTAAAACTTATAATTAATAGTTTCAAAAAAATATTTATAATTAAATTAATTTATATTAAAATATTTAATATATTTTATAGTATTTTAAAGGATTATTTAAATAAAATAAGTTTTTATAATAATATTAAAGCTAATTTAAAAAACCTTATTATATTTAAAAAACTTTATTTATAATTAAATATATATAATATTTTATTAAATTATTTTTTTAAATAAAAATAAAATTATTTAAAATCTTTCTTATTAATTAAAAATAAATCTGATAATTTAATAATTATTATTAAAAATTATATTTTAAAAATTTCAAATAATATAATTATTATAAATTATTTTTTTAATAAGTTTTATTAATTTTAATAGAATAAAATATTTTTTTTTTATTAAATTTAGAAAGAATTATTATAAATTTTTAGATTTAAATAAAAATATAATTTTTTTAATTTAATAATAATTTTAAAAATATATTATATTATTTTTAATTCTTATTAAAATATTTAAAAAATCATAAAAAAAATAGAAATTATAATATAAAAAATTATTTTACTAAAATAAAAAATCTGTTAACTTTATATAGCAGATAAATATAAAAAAAAATTATAATATTTTGTTAAAAAAATAATATTTTAATTAATAAAAAAATTTAATTAAAAATTTAATAATAAGTTAATAAAATTATATAGATTTTATTTTAATTATATATATATAGACCAGTATACTGTAATTATTATAATTAAAAAAATTATAATTATTTAAAATATTAATTAAATATCTAGTTTTTAAAGATAAATTTATTTTTATAGTATTTAATAATTTTAAATTTATAAATATTAATTAATTTATAGATGTTTTTGGGTGAGGACACGCCGACTCGGTGTCCCCGCCGAGCCGGTGTCCGATTACATTACAGACGGTGAGTACGGAGTACTACATCCAATTGTGACACACCGTCCAAACCACGCTAAAATAACCCCAAGTTCCGCAGTTGAAGGGCTCCATAATAGATACATAATAGAGTATGGAGTATCCACTTGGGTCATTGTTTGCGGGGGTACCGTCAACCCCATATCATTAGTCGGTCTAGTACCTTGGCACCTACAGGTACTATGGTACGTGTCGAAAAGATTATATCCTCTACCGCTTGCCTTCTGTTTTTTAACCGCTTTTCTATCCGAAGCCATTCAAAGACATGTATTCTTATTATAACTACCGGCAGAAACTGAGATGATTAAGCAGTAAATATGATGATTAGTTAAGCTAGGAGGGTGGAGTAGTCCACATACAATCTTTATGATATGTACCATAGTAAGGTACATACACGAAGTAAAGGTAGGTCTATCTAGGTAGGTACCTCGTACTTAGAGTAATTACAGGGTACTACGTAACCACCTGCCGCCTTACAGGTTGTGAGGTAAGGTGGTAGTAGTCATCTCCTTGACAGCTAATAATCAGTCCATTGAAAGTAGCCCATCCTCAAGACTTCGGTGGGTCGATTTAGCAAATATTATCATCAGCTTTTTGTATATCAACCCTCAGTGTACCGATCAGCCTTCTTTTTACCCTCTCGGGTGCCCCTTTCTGGTAGGCTTCCACCTGACCACCTTTGGTTTGAATGAACTTGGACCCCGTCATACTGCATTGTTGATCTATCAAGTATACCTTAGTCCCGTGAGCAGTTATTTTTCAAGTACAGTCATCACCGCTTTCCGTGCTTAGGTATCCTGTGCCCGCGTGAACTGCGTTCTTAATACTTAGGTACTCTGTTGTGCGTATTCATCATTTAGTTACAGCATCTTCCTGCATTTCTGCCCTTCTGATCCACCCCTTCCAACTGAACTACCAGCTGCTGCTCTGTTTTCTTAATGCACACGCACTTTAATCTTGTGTCGAGCTTCGTGGAAACTAACTGGTCTCCTCGACTGTTTGCTTTAACTACTCCATACTCTCGTCTTGTGGGAAAGTGGTAATACAAGGAGTAAAGCTCAAGATTGAACAACGAAAGGGGCTGCCAATCTCAGCCCATTACCACCGCCAACATTCCTCCCACAACATCGTCCCCCCATACTCCCTTGAGCATACCCTTGCGGTACCTACATTCCCGTTCTCAGCCTCCTGCACAGCCTGTCACATCAGTGGAACCCGGTCGTGTCGGGGGCATTCGGCGCTCTTCTCAGTTATCCACTCACTCTGCTGGTTCCGATCTTTCTATTTGGGCGGACAGTGGAGATTTGGCGGAACAACTCGCTGATGCTGAGGATTATTTTCAGATCCGTCGTGGAAAACCTTTAGATCGTGAGAGCTTTAGTCGAGTGGGTTCCAGTGCAACAGTAAAGAAGCAGAAGCGTGCTCGCTGCCCACGTTTGCCTGTGGCCGGCGAAGACAAATTTGAGAAAGTCTCAATCGAGATACCCTGTCCCCCAACTCGGAGGATCCCCCGGGCAGAAATCGTTCTGGCTGTCATAATGTCCCCTAATAATCGGCAAAATGCACAGATGCATGGTTTGGTTGGAAAGCCATTGCTGTAAGTGCTCGAACCTTATATTATTGAATGTTAGTGATCAAAAGATCCAAACTGATGACGCTATGTAGTTATTTCACGAGTGTTTTCGTGTCTCTAGGGGTTTTTCTTTTTGGTTACGACCAGGGCGTTATGTCCGGAATTATTACGTTTGTCTTGCCCTCTACCACCACAAAGGAGCTCTTCTGATATGAGGCCAGTGGGTGGTATTTCAAGGATTACTTTAACCAACCTTCACGGGCTGCAATAGGAACCGTGGTTGCGATTCTTGAAGTTGGAGCATTTCTATCATCGCTGCTCGTGGGACGAATCGGCGACTTGATAGGTCGTCGCAAAACGATCCTATACGGATCCATAGTCTTCTTCATCGGCGGCGCATTGCAGACATTTGCGACAGGGTTACCGATGATGATGGCGGGCCGTATAGTCGCGGGTCTGGGTGTGGGAGCACTATCAACCATTGTGCCAGTTTATCAGTCTGAAATTTCGGTACTGTTATTCTTGAGTCCTTTCTGGGTGGTTTCTTGGCTGACGCATCCTCACAAGCCTCCCCATAACAGGGGGAAACTAGCCTGTATCGAATTCACGGGAAATATTTCCGGGTATGCGGCCAGTGTCTGGGTTGATTATTTCTGTAGCTTTATAGATAGTAATTACTCGTGGCGGCTACCATTGCTGTGCCAGTGCATCATGGGTGCCCTTCTCGGTGTGGGAAGTCTCATCATCTGCGAGTCGCCGAGGTAAGTCGCCCGGATAGTTTTATTCACGTGCTTATGCTAGATCAGGTGGCTGTTGGACAATGATTATGATGAAGAGGGTATGGTTGTCATTGCAAACCTCTATGGAGGCGGGGATCTCCACAACGACAAAGCCAGACAAGAATATAGAGACATTAAGATGAATGTCCTCCTTCAAAGACAGGAAGGTGAAAGATCCTACAGTGACATGTTCAAACGGTACAACAAACGGGTCCTGATAGCAATGTCGGCGCAAGCATTGGCTCAGCTCAACGGTATTAACGTTATCTCGTACTACGCCCCTCTTGTGTTCGAATCTGCAGGCTGGGCCGGTCGTGATGCTATCTTGATGACTGGGATTAACGCAATCTCATATCTCGCTTCTACTGTCCCTCCATGGTACCTTGTAGATCGCTGGGGAAGAAGGCCCATCCTACTCTCAGGAGCGGTGGCCATGATTATTTCCCTTTCCCTTATTTCATATTTCATCTATATTGATGTTGTGGCAACACCGACTCTCACCGTCATTTTTGTGATGATCTACAACGCTGCCTTTGGTGCGTCATGGGGACCTATACCGTGGCTTTATCCTCCGGAAATCCTGCCCTTGAGTATCCGTGCGAAGGGTGCAAGTCTCAGCACGGCAGCAAACTGGGCCTTTAACTGGCTTGTTGGAGAGGTGACTCCTGTTCTCCAGGCCGCGATTAAGTGGCGACTCTATTTGGTTCATGCCTTTTTCTGCGCGTGCAGCTTCGTACTTGGTGAGAACTTATCCAATACCCCTGGGAGTGATTGATGTCTAACATACACGGAATAGTTTACTTTTTATACCCAGAAACAAGTGGAGTTCGTTTGGAGGATATGAATTTACTATTCGGGGATGCAACTACTGCTATGCCGACCCCGGCCACTCAAGGAGAGCGTGGCTCCCTTATGAGTGCGGGCTCACCTGTACCTTCGCTTGATATCAGAAGGCAGTATGGCCATCTGGGAGCAGATAGTGCTATCCCAGGATTGGACATTGACCCACCAACTATAGGTTCTGATGCTAATACTACACCTGCAAGATCGGGTGTTTGGGAAGATGGTACTAGCCGACTCGAAGGGCTTGGTGGTTGGATTTCAAAAATGATTACTCGACGTAAGGGTTCCGCATCACCGACACGAACTACCCAATATAGACGTCTCGGTCAAGAAGAGGAGAATGAATAGGATTTTTCCTATTGGCTTACTTTGATCATAACGGTAGTGTAACTGAATCGCCGTGGTCACTATTTTTTTCTTCCCATTTTGTTCTTTGTGCATAATACTCTATCCAGAAGAGACGGCAATATGTTGCTGATTTATTCTGTTTCCTATCTTCTCGACCCCATCGCCTGGTTCTAAGCAATTGTTTTCTTTCCTCATCAAGATATCTCTTTGTTTATATTGTCGTTCACTGGGAGTTTATTATTTTTTATTATTTGGTTCATCTTTCCGGGTTGTTAGAGCTATAAGCCTTGAATTTAGGTTATGGAAAGGTGTATAATTTACACCTTTGTGCATATTTCCTAAATAGGTAGTTGATGATACTAGGAAATTATATCAATGTCTAATTGCTGAAATCACACGTACACCCTGGAGCAAGGTACAAACACTATCATAGAATAAAGTAATAAGTCAATGGTGGGAAAGATTAGAGTACAACCTACTCTTTGTCCAGAATATCTTACAATGATTTTTGATATAAAGCCCTTTATCAGAGAGATTGCGAAGCAGTACTAAAATCTCCTACACACCTGCACGGGTATCTGGAGACAAACACGGACAGTTACAAAGATAGCTGGTTTTCTTTGAACTTCAAACACGTAGTGTAAATATGTGACGGCACTTTTTTTACATGAGCCCTTAAAAGGATCGGTAATAGTGTTATAGGTAGAAGCTACTTAATTTCCAGCTTCATTTACAGTGATTATATTACTCCTACATGGCTTGATGGCTTGATAAATATATATTGTTTGGCCTAAGTATCAAGTACTTGACTAGAACAAGGGCCAGCTTCTAAATCCGTCAGAAAGTACTGTAGGATAAACTTGACTACTGCCTAGAGTAAAGAGACACCGTCTACACTACACCCCATGTTATGGGACCAAGGCCCTGGTATAGAGAGCTCAGCCTCAGACACTATTTAGTGCCTGAGGCCTCGCGCGCTACACACCTGAACTAGTATTTAACTAGTACTAGTTTAATATATATAAAAAGTTTTTATATAAATAAAGAAAATATTTTATTAAAATATTTGAAATAAAATTTAACTAGATATATAATATTATTAAATAATATTTAATTTATTTATAAAACTGTATTTATTTCTATATAAAAATAAAAAATAAATTAATAAATTATAAGATTATAATAAAATTTGTATTATTGATGATATAAAATTTTTAAAAATTTTAAATTAAATAATAAATAAATAAAATAGAATTAACTTAAATTTAAATTAAATATTATAATAAATAAATTATTAATTATTAATATTAATTTTACTTTAATATAAAAAATTTTAAATAATATAATATTAAATTTTATAGAAATAAATATATTTCTTTATATAATATTTAATAATTTTAAATATAATTTAATATTAAAAGTAGAGTGGCTTAATCTGATTATTATATCTTAATCTTAATCTGACTATAACTATATAGTTAAATTAAGATATAAAAATATTTTAACTATATACTTAAAATTATATTAAAATCTAATTACTATTTAACTATTTATATTTATTAATTAAAAATTAGATATAATAAGTAGATTATTAACTATAGATTAATTAATAATATATATATTTATTTTATATATATTATATATAAAATATAATATTTTTTAATTATAAAATAATGATATTTTTTAAATTATTTTATTTATTTTATTTACTGTATTTTATAGAAAATATTTGTAAACTCTAATATAAGCTCTAATATTTAATATTAAATAAACATATTAATAATTTTATATTACTTTTTAAATTATTTAAAATAATAATTATATTAGTATAAAAATTATAAAAGCCGGATCCTTATCTTTATCTAAATATATATAATATTTAAAAATTTAAATAAATCTAATTTTTCTGGTTTTAGTAATAATCTATTTTTAGAATTATATTTAAAATTATTTATATTTATATTTTTTAGTTTTAACTAATATAAAAAATAATAATTATATTATTTCTTCTTATTCTTTTAATATAAAAATAATTAAATCTAGATCAAAATTATTAAACCTATTTTAGTATTTTTTATTAAAAGTAAAATAATTAATATATATCTAAAATATCATTATTTTAATTATATTAAAATAAACACAGCTCCGGTAATAATAATAATAAATATTTTAAAAGTTATTAAATAAATATTTAATATTAATATTATTTATTATATTTAAAAAATATTTCTAGCTTTTTAATAGAGAATAAAAAATTAATTATAATAAAAGTTTTAATAAATAAAAATATTAATATATTTTATAATATCTATAATAATATTAATTTAATTGAAAATATTTTAATAAATTATATTATTTTTTAAAAAAAATCTTTAATTAATAAAAGTATTTAATTATTAAAATTAATAATATTTTTAATAATATTATTATGATTTGTTAAATACCAGAGTTTCTACAGGTCATATGCTTAAAAGCTCAGAGTTTCTAGAAAGCCTGTCCTGTATATAATTATCTACTGTACTGTATATTTTATTATTTAAATATAAACTATATAATTAAGTAAAAGTATAAAAATAGATTATATAACCTATTTTAATATAGTTTCTAAAGTCTTTACAAGTCCTGATTTTATTTATATAATAATTCTTAACTATATTATTTTTCTATAGAAATAAATATACTATATCTAATAGTATACTTATAATAATTTAAAAATTTTTATTATTATTCATATATTATGTATTACTAATTTTATAATATAATATTAAAAAAATATTTTAATTGAACTAGATTATAATTAATATTTTAAATATTCTTAAAAAGATTTTTTTATATTTTTATTTTTATATAGAAAGAGCTAACTGTATAAAAATTATAAAGAAAAAAATACTTTATATATTAGTTCTAGTACTATTATAATTTATAATTAAAAATATTATTAAACATTTTATTACTATTACTAAATTAAATATAGGAATATTATTCTATTTAGTACTAGTATTTATCATATTTATAGTATAATAAACCAGTATTTATACTAGATATATAAATAAATTATTTCTTATTTTAAATACTACCAAATAGATTTTATTTATATAATTAAAATTAATTCTATTTAAAAATTTATTTTTAGTTTTTATCTTTATATTTCGTATTCTAAAATTTATATTATACAGTCTAGAGTAATTATATATACTAATTATAATATTCTCTAGTATTTCTTAATTAGATTAACTAAATAACAATAACAAATAAAAATATATAAGAAATAATAAAATTATGTTTTATTTTTAATAGAAATTATTATATATAAAATAAAGTTTTAGAAAATATATATTTAAAGATTATATATTTAATAAATTTATTATATAAAATATTAATTTTTTATTAAATATTGAATTTATATTAAATATTAATTTTATAAAATTATATAATTTAATTATAATTTTATGTTTAATATTTTAAAATTTTTTTTATTTTTTATTAAATTCTTTTTATCAGATTTTTACAGACTAGTTTTAATTTTACTTTAATATAATAATATTATATAAAATAAAAAATTATTTATTAAATATTAAATTTAAAAATAATTAAATTTATTAATAATAAACTGTATGATTATTAATATAGTTTCTTAAATATAAGATTAAGTTTTTTAGATATGATTTTAGAATATTATTAATCTAATATAAGTAAATCAGATATAGATATAGATAGTTTTATAATAAATAAAAAATTATTTGATATAATAGATAAATATAATTAAAATATAGTTCTATATTATATAAATACTAGATTTTTTTATATTATTACTACTATCTCTAGATAATAATTATATATTTAATAATTAAAAAATAGATAATATAAATTATTTTTAGCTTAATATTTTTAAACTATTACTATAAAATAAATTAATAATTATATTTATATTAAAAATATCTATAATTGAAAATAATTTATAAATTTATTTATATAGAATTATTTTTATAAAATGTATTTTAAAATTTATAAAATATAAGAAGAATATAATCTATAATTTTATTTTTAAAATTAATTAGATTTTTGAATTTAATAAATATTTTAAATTATTTAATATAATTATTTAAATATATAAATTAAAAAATCTGTATAAAGATTTATATAAAATATTTTATAATATATTTATATTATTAATTCTAATAAAATCAATATCTAAATTAATATAATTTAAAATTATTTCAAGTTTTAACTTTATTAATATATACTATAATTTATTAAAAAATATTATTAATTCGGATTTTTAAAATTTTTAATAGCTAGATATATATTTAAAAAATATTTATAATTATTTTATATAATTAATAAATTATTTAAAATTAGTAAAGCTAGAATTAATAAGCCAGTTACTAGCTATAAATATTTTTAATAAATTTACTGATAATTAATAATAGAAGATCTAAAGAATAGTTATTATTAATTAATATTTTTAATAATAATAATTATCAGTCTAAAAAACTATAGAATTATTAAAAATAAAAGAATTTTAATAATAATAATTACTATATAAGAATATATATTATAAATAAAAGTTTTAATAAATTTTAAAATTAATTAAAAAATATATGAATTATTAATATTTAGTTTCTTAATATAATTTTTATTATTGTATTTATATTTATTATATTTAATATATATATAATCTTTATTTATATAATAATATTAGAACTGTAAATATATATTATATAGAATTCTAATAATAAATTAAAAAATACCAATCCTATTTTTTATAATTTATTTACTATATTATAAATTAAAGATAATAGTAGTTAAATTAATAAATAATATAACTATTTAATTTTAGTCTATAATACTAAGTATATTATTATTATATATATAAATTATTAATTGATTTTTTAATAATTTATTTTATATTTATATATAAAGTAAGATATTTAAAAATTAAATTAAGATTAATTATATTTTAGTAGCTACTTTAAAAATAGTTAATATTATTAAATTTATTTATTATAATAAACTAATTATATTTAATTTATTACTAGGTTTCTAAATATAATTAGCTATTATAATTATAATTAGTTAAAATATTATATAAAAATATAAATTAGTATATTCAAATTTAGATTATTTATTTATTATTATATCAGTAATTTTTATCTAGTTTATTAAAAATATAATTATTAAAATCTTATTTATTAATATTAAAACATCTAATATTAATTTAAAGTATAAAACTATATGTTATGTTATTTTTAATATTTATTTTTTTTGAATATACTAATACTAATAAATCTGGTTTCATTAAAATAATAATTAAAATATATATGATTAAGAATGAAAATTTTTAATTTATTTATTTTTAATTATAATAAATATTTTTAAATATAAAGATATTATTTTGGATTATAAAATTTAATTAATAGTAGTTATATCTTATAATAGTTTTATTTTTTTATTATTTATAAATATAAATTATATTAATTAATAAGTATTTCTATATATAGTATATAATATATTATATTTATTATATATATAAAAAATCATATATTAATTAAGATTAAAATTCTATTATTAAAAAAATATAATTTTAGTTTTAAATTAATAAAAATTAAAATACAATATAGTATTTTTATTTATTTATTTCATTCTATTTTTTTATTAAAATTATTAATAATTTAAATTATGAAGTTATAATTTTTTATTATTTATATTTAAAAATTATTTTTAATTTTAATTATATTACTGTATACTATATTAAAAATTATATGAATAATTTAGTATAATTAAGTATATATAAAAATATTAATATAAAAAATTAAGATAATAATTTTATATAATTAATATATAAAGATTTTAATTATTTAGTTTTATTTAAATTATAAAACTTTATTAAATCTAATTTTTTATAGTATATTTATAAATTTATATATAAATAATATTATTATTCATAATACGAATTGTACTATTATTACTAATATTAGATTATTAAATTTTATAATATTAAGATTATTAATATTTCTGAAGACTGGTAGTTAGAGATTTTTTTAAAAAAGAATTAGAATGAATATTTACTAAAACTAACAATATATAAATCTAAAATTAAAAAGTTTATTATAATTAATAAAATAAAATAATTTATATAATTAAATATACTTTTAGTATTTATTCTATATTTATAATTTAGAAATTTATTATAAATAATTATAGAAATTATATAGTAGTTAATTTTTGTAAATTAAATAAAACCTTATTTTAATATATATTTAGTATTATATTAAAATAATACTATTTAATTAATTAAAGTATTATAATAAGATCTACTTATCAGGGTAAAAGACTGTTAACTAAATAAGAAGATAACTAAAAAGTATATTAAAGAATAAATAAGATAATCTATATCTACAGAGTAGACTGATCTTTAAGAGTTAGTAATCTTAAAAAAAACAAACTACTATCTTATTTTTAATTAAAAAACAAAAAACATTAATACTATTATAATTTAGGATCTATTCTAAATTTATTACTTTCTATTATTATTAAAACTAATATAATAATTATTAAAACTAATATAATAATTATTTAAAATATAACAGCTATATATTTAAATTTAATTAAAATATATTATTTATTTTTATATAAAGATATATATATAAAATATCTTTATATAAAAATAAATAATTCTTTAATAAAGATTATTATTAGAATATCTAAATATTAATATTATAGAATATATTCTAGAGCTATCTAACTCAGTTAATTAGTCTTATTAGACTGATATTTATTAAGTTATATATATATATAAAACTACTAGACTTTTAAAAGTTTTTTTTAAAGAAAAGTTATTTCTTTTTATATATAAAAATATAGTTTAAAGACTGGCTGTATATTAAATAAAATGAAACAATATATAATAAAAAAAATAATCTTATAATATAAAAACTAATTTAATATGAATATAATTTTGTACTAATTTAATATATAAATTAAAAAAAATAGAATAATAAATAATAATATAACAAAATAAATAAAAATAGTTTAATCAGTAGATTAGTAAGTTATAAAATATTATAAATATATAAATAATAAAAATAACTATTATTTAATTATATAATTAAACCTTTTTATTTAGAAATTAAAAATTCTAATAAAAATAATAAAATTATTCTTATTTTAAAATATATTTATATTTTAAAATTATAATCAATATAAATATATATTTTAATAATATTACTAAACTTATTTATATTAATATTATTATTAAATTAAATAAAATTTATAAAAATAAAAAGTAAAAAATAAAAATATTAAATAAATTATATTTATATTATTAAAATAATTAAAATTTTAAAAGATTTTTAAAAGATTTTAATATCATATTTATCTAAATTAAAAATATTATTAACTTATATTAATTATTAATTTATTTAATAGAATAAATAAAAAATATATGAATATATTTTTTTAATAAAATAAATAATAACATAAAAAATCTAAAATATATATATATATTTATTTCTATTATAAAAATAAAAAATATTTAATTAAAAAATAAAATTTAATAATTAATATTAAATAAACATATTTATTAATTTAAGTTTTATTTTCTATCTATAAATAATAATATTTATAAATAAATATAAATATTGATTAAAATTTATTATAAATTATAATTTATAATTAAATCTGATTTATCAAATTATTAATAAAATATTAGAATCTAGAGAATAAAAAAGTTTTAAAACTTTAAAAATAAAATAATAAAATTTAAATAAATTATTTTATAAATTAATATTATAATAAAAATATTTTTTTTTTAATTTATTATAACAGACTATATATGTTATATATTACTAATGTTTAAAATAATATATTTATCTTTTATACTCTATCAAATATTTATATATAATAGATTATATTTAATATTAATTACTAAAATAATATAATATTAGATATAATAATATAAAATCTATTAAAAAAAACTTTCTTAAATTTTATTTATAATAAAATATTTAATAAATAAAATTCTAAGATTTTAAAATAAATAAAAAAAATAATTAAATACTTTATCAAATATAAAATTATATTATTATAAAAATAAAAACTTTAGAAAAGAATTAGTTTTTTAATATATTTATTATTAAATATATTTAATAATACTCTAAAATTTTATTTAATATATTTAAAATAATTTCTAATATTTTATCTCTAATAAAAAATTCTATAATTATTATATTTATTTATAATATTCTAATTTTATAAAACAATTTTGAATATTTTTTTATTTATTTTATTAATTCTTATTTTTTATTTTTATTTAATTTTCTTATTTTTTATTTTTTATTTTTTTAATATTATTATAATTTAATCTCTAAAATTTAATTCTTAGTTTTAATTATTTTAAATTAAATAATTAATATATTTTATTTAAAAACTTTTAATTTATAAAATATAATAATTGATATAATTTTTATTTATATTTTTATAAATTAATAATAATATATATTTAAATAAAAAGTTTTTTATAAAAATATTTCAAAAATAGTATTATACTGGAATAGATATTAATATATATTTAAAATATTCTAAAAAATATTATATTTTAAATAATATTAAAATTAAATAAATATATTTTAGAAACTTTTTAAAAAAAGGTTAAATTTATAAATAATTAATAATTTTATGTTTTAAATAAATACTAGTTTTATTTTTTAATTAAATATTAATTTTATTTTTTTATTGAATATTAGTTTTATTTTTCTTATTTTAATAATATAAAAAAATATTTTAAAAAATATTTTTCTAATATATACTACAGATTTTTAAAATTATAAATTAAAAAAATAAATATAAATATTATAAATATACTAGATATTTTTATATTTATTACTATATTTTTATTAACTAAATTAATATCATATTATAAAATAAAATTAATTTTAATAATAAAATAAAATTTATAATTTATTTTTTAACTTTTTAATTTAAATAAAAAATACTAATAATATTATGTAATTAAATATTACTTATAGTAAATAAAATTAAAATTAAAATTAAAAAATTAAAAAAACAATTATTTAAAATTTTATAAAAAATATATAAAATAAAAAATTATTAATATTATTTAAAAAAGTATTAATATTATTTAAAATATTTATAATATTAATAATATCTTTTTTAATATCTAAATATATTTTTAATAATCTTATTTTTATAATACAAATTATTAAAACTTTAAATATATTTAATATTAATATATTAAAATACTTAGAATTTATTTAATTACTAAATAAATTTATAAAATTAAATTAATTATAACACTTTTTAATTATAAGATTATTAAAAAATATATCTGATACTCTAAATTATAAATTTAAAAACTTTTAAGTTTAGTTTTATATATATTAATTTTATAAAAATAAATTATTAAAACAATATTATTTAATAAATATTATTAGTTTTAGAAAAATATAATTTATTATTAATTATAGTTTTTATATAAATATATATTAATAAATATTATAAAAAAATAATTATTAAAATTTAAAATTTTTATTATTTATTTACTATATTTTAGTTAATAATAAATTAATAAAATAATAAATATAATAAATAAAATAAAAATAATAATATATTTTAATCATATATAAAAAGCTTTACTAGTAAATATATAAATTATTAAAATTAAAATAAATATTCTAAATATTAAAATATAGATTAAGAATTAGAATAATATAATTTTAAAAATATTATTTAAATTTTAATAAATATAATAAAAATAAAAATAAAATAAAAAGAGCTGTTAGATATTAATATTTAATATTTAAAACAAAATATTTATAAAAAAAATTTAAACAATTTAAATAAAATAATTTAAATTTTTTTATTTTAAAAATAATAATTTAATTTTAATTTTTTAAAAAAAAAACTTTTTTAGAATAATATTTAAAATTTAATTCTTATAAAATATTTTTTAATAATTTACATTTTAGTTATAATATAATTATTAATAAAATAAATAAAATTAAGAATAATTTTATTATTTTAAATATTATATTTAATTAGATAGATACAGTTTAATTTACATATTTTCAAATTAATTTATTAAAATAATATAAAATTAATCTTTTCTAAAGTAGAGTAGTTTATAAATTATTAAATTAATCTATCTTTTTTAATAATATAAGTTTAGTTAAATCTATTTTTTTAATAATATAGATTATAAATATTAAACTAATTTATTAGTATAATTTAAAAGAAATTAAGAAAATTATATCTAAAACCTAATCTAATAATAATCTAACCCGACAGAAAACCAACCTGGGCTATTATTATAAAGAATACTAAAACTCTAAATATAATTATATTAAATTATTAAAAATGATATATAGATTATTATTTAAATTATTATTTAAATTATTTTTTATATTATTGTTTATATTATTTTAATTTATATTTCTAATATTGAATAAATTATATAATTTTAATATTTATTTATATATAAATATATATAATATTAGTAAATTAAAAACCTTTTTAACTTTTTTTTAATAATATTTTATTTTTAAAATTATTATTAAAATTATTTATGTTCTTATTTTTATTAATATACAAAATTATAATTACCTTATTATTTTTCAATTTTTAATTATATTTATAATAGAATTTAGAGTAAAATTATTAAAAATATTTTTATTTTTTAAGAATAATAAAATAGTTATTATATATCTAAAATATAAATATTTTAATTAGTAATAGCCTGGTGCAGGGTTTTAAAGATAGTTTAATTATAAAATATCTAAATTAAACTATACTAAACTATTTATATATTAAAAATATAATTCTAATTTTTAAATTATTAGTATAGCTTTTTAAAAGTAGTTTATTTATAGAATATCTAAACTGAACTGTACTAGTCTATTACTAAATTTTTAATAATTTTAAGATATAGATAACTGTAGTAATACTAATAAATATTTTAAAAATTATTAAAAAAATATTTAATATTAATATTATTAATCATACTAATTAAAAAATCTTGAATTATATAATAAAAATAATTAATTAATTATAATAAAACTTCTAATAAATAAAAATATTAGAATAATTAGTAATTTTGAGATAATTATTAATTTTATATTCTAGTTTATAATAATTTATATATTTTTATTATTAAGCTAAATTTTAAATTCTTTAAAAATTACTGTAGAAAATAAGAGTTTTTAATATTTTAAAATATTATAAAACTTTTATCTAGATTTAAAAATATATCAATAATTAAAAATAATATATTAATAATAAAAATTAAAGTATTTTTTAAAAATCATTTAAGATTTAAAATACTAATTAATATTATTATTTAATTAAATTATTTTTTTAAAGTTTTGAAATTTTAATATAAAGTTTAGAATTATTATAATAATATAGATATAATCTTTAATTTAATAAATTTAATAATAATATTTATAAAAATTTTAATATATATTTTCTAAATTTTATAATATTGTTTTATAATATCTGGTTCTGTACTAGCTGATTAATAAATTAATTAAAATAATTATTATAAATATTATAGATTTTATAAATTAAATTATTATTATTTTTTAATAGATAAAAAATAAATTAAAAAAAATTAAATTTTTAAACAGATATTCTAACTATTTTTATTTTATTAAAATAGAATAAACATAATTAATATTATTATAATCTTAGTACTGGATAAAATTTTTAATAATTAAATAAATTTTAATTATAAATAAACTAAAATATTTTTTAATCTTATAAAATTATAATTATAAATTATATAATCTTCTAAATCTATTATAAAAATTAGAATTATAAATAAATAAATTAAATAAATTTATAAGTATTATTTATAAAGTTTTTATAAATATTTTTTATTATATATTTTTTAATTATTTAAAGAATATTAAAAAAGATTTAAAATTTATTAAAATATTATAGAAATAAATATTCTAACTAAATTAAGCTTAGAGTTCTAATATAATAATACTAAATATAATAATATTATTATTAGTTATATTTAATAAATAATAAATAAAATAATTTTAATCAGATTTTTACTATTATAAAAGTTTATAAATAATCTATATACTTTATTAGAAAATATTTAATTAAAATAAAAAATATTTTTTAATCTAAACTAATTTAATAATTAATTATAATTAATATATATTTATTATTTAGAAACCTTGATAATAATTAAATCTATATTTTTTTTAATAATTTTAAGAAATATTTTTTAATTTATATTGAATAAAAAAAATAAATATATAAAAAGATACTACAGTAATAAAATTATTAATTTATTTAAATTAAATTTATTTAATAATTTAAAAAGAGACAGCAGAATCAGATAATAAAAAAACATAATATTTAATTAAAAAATATTTTTTTATTATTAATAATAAAAGTCTGAAAATAATATATTTAATATTGATAAAAATAATTTATTAAAAAATTTAGAAAGTTTAATAAAATATAAAATTTCTAGATTAATATTAATAAAATGATTACTAATAATTACATATTTATAATAATTTTTTATTTAGTATTTATTTAATTATCTATTTAAAAATATATTAAAATATTTATTTTATAATTTTTATAAAAATAATAATTTATAAAGCCAGTTTTAAAATTATTAATTACTATATATTATAAAATATATAAATATATAATATAATAAATATAAAAACTTTTATTAAGAAATAATAGATTTTTTTAAATCAAAATAAGAAAATAGCTTCTAGTCTTATATATAAGTCTAGTTAAAAATAATTATTTATTAATAGTTATAAAAAATAATGTTTTTTAGAAAAAGCTGAATAAAGAAGAATAAAATTATAAAAAATGTAATCTAGATAATATAAACAAAATATCTTATTATAAAATTAAAGATATTAATATATTTATTTGAAATATTATTATTATTTTAGTATTTAATATTTTATTTAAGCAGTATAACTGGTCCTGTAACTATTACAGGGGGCTGGTCTTCCAGTATAGATAGTTCTTATAATATATAGTAGTATTATAAGAATTAAAAGAATTATAATCTTTATATTAATTGTTTTATTATAATATTATATTTAAATAAATAATTTAATAAATATATATATGTATTAATTTAAATAAATAATTTAATAAATATATATATGTATTAATTTAAATAAATTATTTTATTAATAATTTTATACTTATCTAAAATTCTTCGAAAATTGTTTTTTTTTAAATTATAATTATAATTTATACTATAAACCAGACTGCCAGGTTTTAGTTATATATTTTAATTAAATATTATTTATTTTTACAGCAGAAATAAATATTTATTTAATTAATAAAAAATACAGAAATATATTTTTTTATATTAAAAATATTAAATTAATTTTTTATTATTTATAATTAAAAATATTATATTATTTTACTTTAATAAATAACTAATAAAATTAATTATAATTAAAATATATTTAAATAAATTATTATTATTTTTAAAAATATTTTTTAATAATAATTGTTTTGTATTATTTTTATTAAAAACTTAAATTTTTGAATAAAAAGATTTAAGTCAAATAGTTAATTAATTTTTTCTTAATTAAAATAATAATTTTTATTATTATGTTATTAATTGTTTTTTTATTTATTATTTTATTTTATTTTATCTACAGCTAGTCTCTAGAGTATAAATTTTTTTTATAAATTATTTCTAATATTAAAAGTAGTATTTATATATTTTAAAAACTTTATCTTTATATATAAAAATAATAATTAATATTTAAAAAAGGATTCTAATTATTTAATTTTTCTATATATATATATAACTCAGTAAATATCAGTTTAATAAGTTTAGCTAGCTGAGTTAGATATAATCTTAGAATATATTTTATAATAATATTAATTAAAATATTTTTTTATTAATTATTAAATTTTATTAATAAAAAATAATTAATTTAAAAACTAGTTACTCTAGTTCAGGTTTAAAAAAAAATAAAAAAAAAAAAAATTTAATAATTATATAATAAATTAAATAAGATTATAATAAAAAATTAGTTTATTATATTAAAATTATAAAAATTAAAAAAAATATAAATTATTTATAAAAATATAAGAAATAATATATTCTATATATATAAACAGTTTCTATCATATAAACAGTTTCTATTATATAATTTGCTTACTAACTATATTTATAACCCATGTGACCGGTAGGTCCTGAGTTGTGACACCCGGTTAGACCCTCTAAAGAGATTTAGTCCGTGAGACTAAATTTTAATAGAAAAATTTAATATTATTTAATTTTTTAATATATAACATTTAATGTAAAAAAATATACATTCTTCAAAATTGGACTTGAAAAATGGTTGCGGGAATATCTATGAAATTATGTGTTATTAAGTAAAGTAACAGCAGATAGACATGAATTTCTCCCAGATAGACGACTGGCAAACTATTGATTGGGTGGCAATTAACTGCCAAATAAAAAAAGTGAAATTTGCCTCACATAGTATACCGAAACCTATGGGATTCCCATATCCCAACATGAACAATTCAATCAACAAGCGCTTGAATTTAGATGATACCGGTATGTTTCTTTTTGATGCGGGTAACAAAAGCCGAAAGACGTCTTTGACGACTTATACCTTGGCTCGATACATCGCAAGTATGCTAAATCAAGGCTCTTCCTCGGAACGTGTTTGTCGGGACAATGGAGCTGGCTCTTGGCCGAAGAGCCAGCCAGCTTCTCGACAGTACCTAGCCTCCCTGCCGTAAGTTCCGACTTCACTGCTCCAGCAAATGATGGATGCATCAACGATATCTGCAATTACACCCTCAATTGCGCCCAAGACACTCCAGCCAATCACCCCAGCAACAAAGCCAACCATATAAGCATACATGCTCCCACGAATTAGACCACTGGAACCCGACACGTTTAGGCTCCGAGCAGTACTCACCCAGCCACCAAACCCCAGCGTTAAAGCCATCATAAGCCGAGCAGCATGCAGGATGAGTTTTGAAAGCCTGTAAGAGACAAGGGTTCCGGGGTTGTGACTAGACGAAGAGAAAGATCGCGGGTGTAGAGATGACGTAGCTATTGAAGGCATAAGACTTGTCATCTGAGTCAAGCCACGCGCAGATACAACAAGCGGTTGGGAATGAATTGAAGCGTACGTGAGGGTAAGGGGATCGGTGACGGCAGATATAGGAGTTGGAACGAAGGAATAAGCACAAAAGCTCAGAAGAGAGGAAACGCGGCTCGGGAGTATCAAGAGGGGAAGCCGGACCATTAGAGCAAAAAGGCTCGATAAACAGACGGTACCAAATAGGGTTGTAAGAGAATGCAGAGTGGCAGCCTGAACTATTTGTCTCGAGGTCGGAGTCGGAGTTGAAAAGCGATGAAAATACCACTGACTCACTGCTGCTGCAGTGACCGTTCGTCGGATACCGGCAATAACCCCCAAGGACCATGCATAGACGAACACATAATAGATACCTAAGCACCAACTGCTTGAATCGACAATGAAGAGCTTTGTTGGTGAAACATGCCCCCCCAGGAACACTCGCGTGAACAAGAGCATCCACAGCCAGGTCCATGCGACAATGAGCACAAGGATACCAAGTCCCAAAACGAGAAGCTCAGGATTTGCACTAAGGATGCGACATGCAAACTCGAGTATGTCGACTGCCCTTCCGATGGATTGGCGACCCCGGACGACGTTGTAAATCCACGCACTGGCCATGATAAACGGAACGATGGACCCACATCTCATAGCTTTGTCCTGGACGCTTGATCCATGCGAGCCCCCCCCGAAACTCGAGATGAAGGGATAAAGGGAGAACGAATACAAAATTACGGGGACGACGACTATCGCAGCGTAAACTAACGGACGAACGTACGACCGTAAGAGCGCGAGCCAGAGCAAAGATATGGATATCGAAACGACGGTATAGACGCCCAGCAAATAAAAGGAACCGTGCATCGTCGAATAGACAGTATCGCCCCATTTCGACTTGTCACCGGATGGGGTGGAAGTATGAAGATAGACAAGAAATGAAGTGGCAAACAGACAAGCCATAGATATCAAGAATGACTGGCCCCAAAAAGCATCATGAGTGGATGAGCCCGCACTTACCGGCGCAGTCAACGTCTGATAGGAACCGTGTGGACTCGGCGGCTGGCATCTCTCCGGTACTACTGCGTTATCTGGTTCTATTGGCATGAGAAACGACTCTATTCCGAAATTCCCCATCTGAGATTGCGGCTGTCCTCGGAATCGTTGGACAGAGGGCGGGTTGTCATCACCTATTCCAGGAGACTCGGTCCTGTCAATATTGGTATCGGAAGTCAACGTATCTTCCAGACGAATGTCAACCAAGTTTCCTTTAATCCTGCTACTGCTTCGCTCGGCGTGCATTGCGTCTTGCGTCTCGCCTGTCTTCCATATATGATCAATATGTAAGCCCTGTTCCCGGTCATCGGAGTTAGGTTTGTGCCAGGAGCTCCAAATGCCCTTCCCCCTGTTGTGCGTATGGTCTAGACGTTTATATTCGTCCACGTTATCTGCATCATTTTCGTCATCAACCTCGGAAGACTCCCTGAGGTAGCTACTGCCAAACTGCCGCCGGGATTTCTGCAAGGCATAGAAGTCGGCAATTTCCCGTTCGTGCTCAGTTTCATCATCATCCTCACGAAACTCATCAGTTGCACTATAGAAAAGAGGAGCGGGCTGGGCAAGATTCCGCGAATTGAAAGGGAAGTTTGAAATCTGAGACGAAGCAGGTTGGTATGGGTCAAGGGTATTTTTATGGAAGAATGAGCGAGATGGTAAGAGTGGATTTCGCGGTTGCTGTATAAAGCGATCGTGTCCTTTTCTGTGGGTATCCTCTGGGTGATTCACCAGTCTGGATTGGGACTGTGCAAGGAAACGAGATGCGTCTGGGCAAATGGTGAGCAATAAATCATACGGCCGGAATCTAACAAACTCCAGACTAGGCCCAGGGCCATTTGGGAAACAGCATACATTCCGAGAACATTTCGAGTCTTCTTTCCTTCCTAATATTCTTCTTTCCTCTGTTATTTGGCACTCAAACAGGTAGTCACCAAGTCAGAAGCGCTGCCTCTTCCTCAGCTACTGTTGTGATATTGTAAATGGAGCGGTGAACTCTGTCAAGAGTAGGAGATCCTCACACAATTTGGCATTCAACAAAATCAAAGGCTTCATATCAAAGAAGCCAAATAGGACAAATGCAGCAACTAAAGAATCAAGATTACTGTAAAAAAATGGTGGGTAGGAGCCCGTATAGCGGGAAAAGTGAACAGGTAAAGAGCTATCAGTAGGTGAGTTGCAAGCGTCGGGCTTACAGCTCGGCGTGGTCTGAAATAAACTCCGCGTGGTCTAACACTAAATACGGAATAACTATTTTCCGTCTTGACCACGATGAGCTGTGCCAAGAACAATTTCAGACCATGATGAGCTATGCCAAGAATAATTTCAGACCATGATGAGATATGCTAAAGATATATTTAAACCATGATAAGGTTTAAACCCTACTTAACTGCCCTACAATACCACCAGTCTCCCTTTCCCTTTTCTTAAACCATGCATATGCTGAACACATGCCACAATCTACTGACAAAATGACTCAACAAGAGGCAGAAGACAAGATTGTCCGCTGGTTAAATAATATAAATGAAGTATATGCTCTACATCCTCTTTATATATACTTAGTATTA
>KZ826011.1:0-66634 GCA_003184645.1 Aspergillus ellipticus CBS 707.79
CGGGGGGAGGGTTGTTTTTCTTGTTTTCTTGGTTGAGGGGGATGGGGATGGGGATGGCATTGCTGGGGTTGGTGTTGATGTTGGGGTTGTTGTTGTGGTGGTGGTAAGTATGGTGGTGGTGGTGGTGTTTGGTAGTTGAGAATAGAGTGACTTATTGGGTATTAGATACTACATGGCTACTAGTGCTGGTTTATATACGCCATGAAAGTTGCATGATTGCATCCATGGCGTGCTTGTATTCTTCCTATACATGGAGCATGGTGTTCGGCTTCCGTTCCGAGCCGTGATCCTTCGACGGGCCCCTGCTTGTCCGAACGACGGCGTCTCGGGAGCCGGGTACGGGGGGGGCCGATTGGCTCGGAATTTTGAGAAGGAATGGGATCCGTGTCTCTACCTGGTGTTAAAGGCTAAAGCTGATGTTGAACGGGTAAGTATACTGTCAGTCTAAATGTGGTGGTTGGGTTATTGTGTATATGGTTGTCGTGCCCTAATCCCCCCCCCCCTGGAACTTCCACTTCGGGAAAGGAGCAATAAACAGATTTAGTTTTTTGGATTGAGGGCTATGTCAAACACATCCATTTTATTATGCTAATCCACGACTCAAAGTGAACAATGCAAGCAATCACTTAACCCCTTCGATCACATCACGTAGTTACAGATAAATCAATGATATCTTCAAGAATAGACACCCCTTGCGTGCTCGCTGTCCGCACGAGCTTTTTACACGATCAAGTTAGGTATTATACGAGCACAACAATACATCCCTCTAAATGGTCTCCCACCCCCCGTTGTTGATGTCCGCCTCCAGCTTGCGGCTGATCGTCGCCGGCACCCCGTGCGACAGCCACACGTCGCGCAGCAGCCGGTCGTACCGCTTCTGGTTGAGGATCAGCTGGCGGTTGCGGCGCAGCCCCGGGTCGACTTCGCCGTGGCGGTCGAGGTAGGGCGCGTAGTGCCACGATCCAAAATGGTTGTGCAGGTAGAGCACCGTGCACTTGCGGATGTTGATGAACAGGCCGATGTTCTTGCCACATCTGGGGCTACCGTTAGTACATAACATAACACAAAAAGGAAGACACTTACTTTTGAACGTGCTGGTTGCACCCGCCCAGACCGTTCTCCATGCAGCACACCGCCTGCGAGCAGAAGATGTCCCCGCAGAAGAGGCAGATGCTCGGGTCGCTCAGCTCCTTCTTCGAGTTCGGGCACCGCCGTCGGTTGGCCTCCTCGATCAAACTATCAAAATACTTGGGGAGCCCGACCAGCTCGAAGATCGCCGGGTGAGGAAGACTGGGCCACAGCTTGTGATCGCCAATCCGAATGCCCGACCGCGATGCGTTCCAGTGGAAGATCCACCCGGAGATCACGGCATCGAACGGGTTGTTGCTCTCTCGTGCAGGGTTGATCGAGGCGAAGATCTCGTCCAGCGACGGGATGTTCAGAATCTTCGTCAGACGATCCAGCTCCGACGCATTCGGGTCATTGAAGCCGGTGTTCGGGAACTCGACGCCGTGCTGAACATGAAGCAGAATGACCACCTTGCGGAGGAAGGTCAATGCGTAGCTGGACACAAGACGCCTGAGGTTGACTACCACCTCCGGAGTTACGGCATCCTCGCCATCCTTGACGTAGCCACTCTCAGCAGGGAAAGATGACCCTTCTGCGCGGCCCACCGAGTTAGACTTCAGCTCTCCCACGATGGAGTGGAAGAAGTGGCGACTGGCTTTGTACCGTGTATCCGTTGGATCCATGGCTGAATATTCATTCTCGCCATGCCGCGACAGCGCCTCCTTCAGACCCATAGGCCAGAGAATGTAGGTGACCGCGACCTTGACAATTTCGGCGACGTAGCACATCTGGATCAAGTGGCGAATGTCGATAGGAAGCACCGACGACAGAGAGAGGGAGCACTCCGCCAAGAACACAAATGTGTCCTTGCCCAGCAACGGCTCAATTGCGCGCACATCATTGAGCAGCGCCGTGCCACTTAGGCAGGGGTGGCCGATGAACAGCTGGCATATCTTCTGGCGGTGCATCTCGTGGAACTCATCCGTACTGCGACTGTGAGGCATGCTGCCGTTGAAGTATACACACCCAACTGCAGCATAGGACAAAGCAGACTCGGCCAAAACTCGAAGATGCGTGAGCGTGAGCTGGGGGATCTTGTCCAACAAGGTCGACCCTGCATCCGATTCCACGCCACGCTGAGAGATCTCAGCCGCCGCAATACTGAAGCCAAAGCTCTGGAACAAAGAGTCCGTGTGCAGTAAATCGGTGCTCTCTGACGTATCCGGATGGTGGCTGAATGTGGACGGGATATGGTTCATCCGAATGGTCTGCTTCAGTCTCTTGTAAATCTGCATCAATTCAGACATGGCGCTGCCGCCCAAGCTGGGGGATTGCTGCAGCGGGCTTGAGGTGGTGCTTTCATCCTGGGAGGGGAAGAGCCCGGGCATCGGCATTCTCACAGGCTGGGGGTGATGGGTTGTCGACGGAAGCGTAGTTGACGTCAGCTGCTCCAACTTCGTCGCCAGCGGAGGGACCAGTGTCTTCGACAGGTAAGCCTTGAAAAGATCCTCGTACGACTGAAGCTCCATATCGTTGTTTTCCGTGAGCATTGCGTAGTTGCGTGGCTGCGCCAGAACCGACTTCACTTCCGTAGCCATGAAATCATCGAACGATGTCGAAGCGTTCAGCGGTCCTGGGTATGACTCCTCTTTACCCTTCCAGATGATCGGGAGGAAGGAGTTGCCTAGTGCCTTACAGAGAGGACACACAAACTCCTTGTTGAGTAGGCGCTCAGGGTGGTTCCGCGCGATTTGTTGCGTGTGGCGGCGATGAGTGGCCGTGAAGTACACCTCGAAACACGAGTAGTGCATGATATGCCCACAGCCCGTTGTGACTGGACCGCGAAGGGTGTTTTTCGAGTTGAATCCCTTGCTCAATCCGACCTTCTCGCTGATAACCTCGCCACCGGTGGAGTCCAGTCGGCGGACCGTCGTGCGGTTCTCGCCCGCAACTCCATACGGGCGGAGATGTTCGGCTGACTTATCCAAGCTCTGCGGCGTTTCAAGCGCCTCCCGGACCCAGTCAGGGTCCCGAATGTCCGTTAACCGCATGATGCTGCTGTCTTGGATCAAGGCAAAAGTACCGTAGAGACGCGTGTCGTTGGTTTCTTCCTGGCAGAGGATGCAAGTGCCGCTGGGGTACTTCCATAGCTTGGTCTCCTGTGCGGTCTCAGGTTCAGACTCGATGTCGCTGTAATCTTCCTCGCCCCAGTCGATCGCACCTTGACTGTTGAGGAAGTTTTGCTGCTGCTGCTGGAATTGGGCCATAACTCTCGCCTGTCTTTCAAGAGCCTGCTTCTTCTTGATCTCCTTCTCATTGTTGGTGTCGATAGCGGGGGAGCTTGTGTCAACTCTATCGAACGGGAATTTGAGAGAAGCCGTGGCGGAGGCGTAGGCGCGAGGGCGCTTCTGCCAGAGCCGTTTCAAAATATGACGGATCTTGGGTCCGCAAGCGGAGAACTCGCTCATCACGGAGATCTTTTCCAGGAGACCCACGATGGTCAGCGAGTCAGCCGATGTCGTGTCCTTAGCCTTGGTCAATGCGTGCGACACAAAGGATGGAGACGAATCATCCGACATCTCGTCCTCTCCGCTGTTGTCCTCGATGGAGGCAGCAAGGATCAGATGCAGAACGACCTGCAGGAAAGTCTCAACACGGGTAGATGGGATATTCGGACTCCGCTGTTTGGATGACACCACATAGTCCAGGCAGTGATGCACCATCTGAGTGAAGACCAGGGTCCTGGTGAAGCGAGGGAGGTCCGAAAAGGCCCCCGAAGCGATTGGCCGGAGCTTGGGCTCGAACACAATCTCCGATGCCTTCTTTCCGGATTTCTTGGCCACCCACTCCCTGTAGATGTTCTCCGCCTCATCGCGCTGGTTCTTGCTGTAGTGAGCACTATAAGGATCGATCAGATCGATGTATTCCGGCTTGAGCTCAAATGTTCCGGTGTCATTCAACCCTTCAGGCGGGCGGAAGCCTGCAACATCCTCCAGCACATCCTGGAACATGTCCGAATCGAGCAGCTTGTCGCTGAGACGAGTGGACAAGTCAGAGAAGGAAAGCGGCTTGAAGCACAGGACGTGTGCAATATCGCGACTCATGTTTTCACGGGTTGCGCTATCGCTGTCATCAATTGCCGTGAGCGAGTTCCGGTCTGTCAACAAGATGACAAGCAGGTGGACAAACTCCTCAGCGACGTCGATGATCTGGTTGTCCTCATAGCCGGCACGTGGCATGTAGTCTCTGGTCATCCAATCAACCATGCCAAACCTGTCCGCGATGGAGGCGAGAACCCGACTCGGGTCGCATGTTACCAACGCAGTCTGAAGAAGGAAGATGTCACGGTAGTATGCAAAGTCGCGAGACGAGACTCCCCGGTACTGCGACATCTGATGCTTAAGGCTGAGGCCGTTGCGGACCCACATACCGGCCTTCATCTGGGCAAGCCAAGCACACACCCTCAAGGGATAGTCGAACATCGAGAGCAGCAGATCCTCGGGGCTGAGCTGGCTGTCATGGACGTACTTGTCATTGGCGGCCTGGGCAGCTTCCATCAGCACATCCCGCATCAGATTGCTGCTCACATCACGGCCACATTCCAGCAGCCACGACAGCGTATAGTGTAGAGCGTGGTGGAAACTCATCCAGCCACGTTCCACAACAAAGTCCACCACCCGGTAGCGCGGGGCTTGGTGCTGGTCGACTTCAAACTCGAACGGCGGGAGGGACTTGAACCGGACGAATTCTTTAATCTCTGCCTGGTCGAAGCGCTTGCGCTCGAGTCCCGTGGAGTGCACGACTGCAGCAACAGTCGCCACACGAATAGCCCGCAACAGCTTTTCGCCGCCATCAACTTCAGGGTTGCGGAAAGCCTCACAGAACTGACGGCACAACCGGTTGATCTCCCGCATGAGGATGGAGGCACTGATCCAAGAGTCGGTCTCGTACTCCACATGCTCTCCCACGGCACGTACATTGGGGCAAATACCCTGCGAGAGTTTGACGAGATCCAGGAACTGAGAGATATATGGCTCTTCGGTCCGGACGCGGTGCTGCACATACTCCGACTGAAGGAGGTATCGCAAATCCAGGAAGAAATGGTACAGGCGCCTATTGGTCACGGAGCCGGCATCAAAAGCCAGGGTTGCGTTAGGGTTAACCTCGAATGGTTCGCCGACTTGCCGCGTGGTCAAAAATGTATACAGAATGGCCATCACCTTGGTCAGGAAGTTACCGCGCAGCACGATCTCCTCCGTGATAGAGGGCGTGGTCAGAAGCTGCAGCGACAGGTTAACGATAGAGTGGTCTGGCTCCCTGTCTGCAACCAAGTACAACTGCGCAAGAGCTGTGTACAGTGCCGACAGACGCAGGCCCATGATCCGTTTGAACTGGGGAACATTGACCACGGTACCAATGTAGAGGTCGCGAAGATCGGTACGTGTCTTCTTCCATAGTCTGAGATCAAACAGAATCATCCAATCAAGACGGGTGCGCTGCCACAAATCCTCGTAAGGAGGGATTTGCTCCCCTATACTGGGGAGGGAAGGCCGGACTTGCCAGTGACTCTGAGTCTTTGCGGGAGACGGCTTGACAGTGCCTGAGGGCGTCTTGGGAATGGCGACATAGGACATGGGTGGGAGCTCACACGCATCATTCGAGTTGGACTCGTTGGCTGTGGCTTGCTGATCCGGCTGACTTTCCTCTGTCTGTTGCTGCTGCTGTTCTTGCTGCTCCTGCGGCTGCTGAGCGGCAGCGGCTGCAGACCGCTGAGCAAGCCCTAGGATGGTCTGCGCAATGTCAAAGGCATCCTCCTCGTTGCCCATCACCATGTCCTCGTCCTCGTCTGCCTCCTCGCGTAGTCGATTCAGATCAATCTCCATGTCATCATATTCATCGTCTGCATCATCTTCATGGGTTTCGACGAACTCCTCATCTTCGTCCTCGTTGCCGCCATCATCATTAGCATTATCAATATCTTCATCATCATCGTCGTCATCATCGTCAGCGGCCAACACAACCTGGCCTTGAGGGGACACCGTGAGCATCACCGTACGGTACGGTGCATTTTCCGTCCGCTGATGATCATCGATGCCCCTCTTTCCAATATCCGCATTCACGGCACCACTGCCACGCCGCCAAGGACTGAGCAGTTCCTCACAGATGGTGTGACGCAGGATCTCGTTATCGTCCAGGATACTGCACCCGGAGATGTCTGCAAGCCACTCGACAATAGTTCCACACATCTGCTCGCGGAACGTGTCGCGGGCGGAACGGATCGTCGCCGTGACCTTGATCTGCTCGATGACCCTCGACACAGACAACAACCTGTTCAAGTCTTTCGAGTACTTGATCACACTCCGCCCGATATCATTCGTCTCATGGGCCCTATCCATTCCGAAGCGATCACGCTCCCGACAGGCTCGACTGACTTGATGGGCGACATCGCGGATCGTGTGTTTCTCATCGTTCCAGAGGGCGAGTGCGTACTCCGGCTCCTCCTCTGCCGGATCACCAGCCCCATAGAGGCCTGGACGCAGCCGAGATGCTTCCTCATCCTCTTTGATAGCCTCCTCCGTCTTGGGCAGTCGCAACTGTTCCGGGGAGCAAGAGATGACGTCGCAGAAATAATCCAACACTCGGCCAATGGTGAGCCTGATACTATCCCTCAAGTCCTTCGGGAGCTGAGATTGAGCGCGCTGCTTCCCCTTCTTATCACCGCTGTCGGTATGGATGGCACAGAACAACGGCAGACGCCAGGCCTCCTCGTCGCCACAGTCACAGCAGCCGCAGTTCCCGGACGACAAAGAGATCTGGTATTGGTGACCGGTATGATCGGACGAATCGAAGCATCGGCTGCACAGCACGCAAGTGTCGTCCGCAGCGCAGGTAATACACCTATAGGTAGCCTCGCCCGCCCTGAAAATATGACCACAGCGTTTCCCCCGCGCCGCCTCCGTGTATTCCGCGCCTTCTTTGGCGCCCTGGGCCTCCGCTAGCTTCAATGGCCCGGTCGGAAGTCCATCGGGGAATAGTTGTCGCAGGTAGGTCTCGTTATAGGCGGTCAAGGAGCGAAAGAGAAGCTCTAGCACGTCTCTCTCGGCTTGGGCTCCGTACCGGTAGTTGTGCTGGGCGGGAAGCCACTGCAGGCCTTTACTCAGAATCCGCTCCCATTCCGCGAGCATCATTTACCGCTTTTGCGCCTGGAACGCGACACTCATCCGGCTGTCAGGGAAGTGAGGGGAAAGTAAGGCGGATGGGAAAGGGAAGCTCCGTGGGGCGGACCCTGTAACGTAATCTTCCAGCCGACGAACGCTCCGTCGAGGGCGAGGATGGGAGGAGATCGAGTTGAGGCGGAGATCGGATGAAAAGGGGGAGATAAATGGGGGATGTTGGGGTTGGAAGTGATCGGAAGGCGAGAGGGAAAAAAATCTAGATCAGTCGAGACGCTTAGTGATGGAGGGACAACAGCGACATCGATGTCACAGTGGGGGGAGATGGGTGGTGGTATCAACCCGCACGCACCAATACTAGCCCGTGGATATCATGGGCGGGAGGAGGGCCCTTCTGAATCTGCCTCGACGGATGACCGTCTCGTCAATACCATTCACGAAGCAGCGATGGCACGGGCAAGGGGCAGAATATCGCTGGATGGCCAAGTTGAGGAGAGAGTCGCGTTGGGCTCGTCAAAGCATGACCTGACATCCAGCACTGCAAACCGCCGGGCTTGGCGCCACTCCATTCCCATCCACGGCCTCTCGCGCCCGGCGGCTCCCCGCCCGGGCGAACACAGCCGGGGCTGTCTACATGGGACTTGTCGGCACCAGGCGGAGCAGGGAAATAGGCCACAGACCCGGAAATTAGACGTCGAAAACAGTTACAGCTTCAAGCGGTTCTATTTCGTACAAACACCCGCGATTATACCACTCCTCTCCTGACCCACACTGGAATGTATGTAGTAGTATGACATGGGATTGAGGGGGTCTCCCCCAGCACCGATCTATTCCTTCAATTGCAGTACATTGGTTGCGTCCATATTTACTCGTCGTCCTCCTCATCGGCCTTGTTGATGTACTGGTACTTGATGTCCTTCCATTGGCGCTGTAACAACAAAGAACCCTCGGTCAGCACGGCTTATACGGACAAGTCTTATGGGGAGAAACATACGCCCTTGTTGAAGGTATCCCAGACGCTGTTAGAAGCGGTATCGAAGGCCCTGATCCGAGAATATGTTTAGCGATCGCTCCCCGAACAATCCCGGGGACAGAAACGTACAGCTCGAAGGCGAAAGCGCTGGAGAACATAGCAGTCAGGTAGACGGTGTTGCGGCGGAACAGGGCCCTAGAAGTCGTGCAATCGTCCTTGGTTAGCACGAGCATCTTCTGGTCGGTCACAGGCACCGATTCAAGATCCGGAGGAAGGAGAGACATGCTGGTAGATAGCGGAAGCGATCTGGACCGGGAACACCCTATGGTTAGCCATTGAACGGACCCCCAATCAATTCCGGATGATCACTTACAGCGCCGGCCATTGTGACGAATGTGGATGAGGAGATGGAGGGGGGAGAGCGAGAAAGACAGCGGAGCACAGGGGGACGGCGAGGGAAGGATGAGGTTGAAGATTCCCGTCAGGTTCGGTTTGGCGGCCGCGAAAAGCAGCAGCGGGAATCATCGGGGCGCTGATTGGCCCGTCGGAACACCACCTGCGCAGAGCCTCCGACTGCCGCCTTTGGGAAGCATCGACCGTCCGTCCCCTCAAGCACCCTCAAGCATCGGTCGACGCTGGCCCCTGGAGCAATTCCTGCGTGGATTCCTCGCGCCCCCCTCAGAGCAGATACAGCACTGCCCAACTGCCACAGACATTAATTAACCCGCTCCCCCCCCTCAGAAATCCACTTCATTCTCACCTCACGGGCTCATCACCCCACCTAAACAATGTCCGCCGACAAATCTGGTGCGGTCAGTTCCTCCGGAATCACGACAAATGAGGCCACCGGGGAACGGTTCATCCCGTCCTCCCTTCGCGCCGATGGCTCCAAACGTCGAGAAATTCGTGTCCGACCGGGATACCGCCCCCCTGAGGATGTGGAGTTGTACAAGACTCGCGCGGCAGAGGCCTGGAAGAATCGCGGCAGAGGCGGGGTACCGGGCGCTGAAGTGAAGGAGCCCGAGGACTCGTCATCCAACAAGCCAAGCAGCGCGAGCAGCAACAAGAACGCGAAACGCCGCGAAGCGAAAAAGAAGGCCAAGGCAAGCCAGGACGGCCCTGACGGCAAGGACGTGAGCCAACTCGAGAACTGGCGTGCCGCGGCACCGGGACAGGCGAAGAAGTCATCCAACGGAGGCGACAAGGCCCCGGCCAAACCGGAGGCGGCGGTCGATGTAGAAGCCGAGAACGAGAAGAAGGCACGCAATCTCAAGAAGAAGCTGAGACAGGCTCGCGACCTCCGTGACAAGAAGAACCAGGGAGAGGCCCTCTTGCCCGAACAGCTGGAGAAGGTGATCAAGATCCAGGAACTGGTCCGTCAGCTTGACAGCCTCGGGTTTGACTCGAATGGCGACAAGAAAGAAGCTGCCAACGAGAAGGAGTAGAGACACTAGCAGGCCTACGAAGCAACCAGACTTCTATGCTGATCAGGAACAATATCCGAATTCCCGACGGAGCCACTATAACGGCCGTGATGGTCACTTGCATCGATAGCCGAGGGTATAATATCTATATCGGTTGTTAAAATATCGCTGAATAACACCAATCTACGGGACAGTTGCGTGGCTCCCCAGATCGATCCATTCGCAGTCGGCCCGCCTTGCCAGTGGCGTGGAGGGAAAGCCGCATCACGTCATGGGATTTCCTGTGCCTTTCAGGTCGTGCCGGCTGTTTGTCGCAGCCTTCCGTGAACGTTATTCTCGCCAGCATAGGTCGTCAACCGAGTCAGGCGACAGAGCATGACCTATCTGGATGGAAAGCATACGGCGATCTGAAAATTCGGAAAATTCGGGTTATTCTTACTTTGACTTCTCTCAGCTCCAATTGAGCAATCAACGTCCACATATAGTTACAAATGTTATACATGCTTACGGAATATGAGATGTTGACGGTCTATTATGTTGTGCCTCCATGAACCCGCCTCGACAGGGTAATCCGGAGTAGTCAAGTCATTTAGAAGTGCCGACACTCGTCCGGGTGCATTTCAGCATGCCGGATGGGCGCACTGGCCAAGCCACCCTCTAATTCCCAGTCCTGGTAATCGAATCGCCTCCAGACGCGCTTCCCATCTCCAGGGCCGAGCTTGCGAGCGCCAACACCAAAAGACGCAGCTAGATAACCCTGCCGGATGCAGTCCACTGCGCCGACGCCGGAGGTGCCGTACCACGATCCCGCAAGGGTCAGACGTTTGTTAAAGTCGCGGCGGACAGACTGGGAAAGCTCTCCCATGCGGGACAGGTGGCCGACTGTATACTGAGGGATGGCATTCTGCTGCAATCGGGTGCGCGCCACGACGGGAGTGTCTGTGATGCCCAGGTGTCTTTGAAGTAAAGAACAGGCCCGGGCGACGGCTGTGTCATGATCCGGGTAATCCGTTTCCTTCAAGCCGTCCCACCAGTAACCACCCATCATAACAGTGAGCTTGGTGCCCGGTGCAGTATCCTGCCCTCCACTGCCTTCAGACCCAAAGATCACTCCCAGGGCTTGTTCCGGGTTTTGCTCAGTAGGAGTCGACCGAGGAATCAAATACCCAAAGCCCTTAACTGGCACAAGATTAGGTTGGTCGAAATACAAGTTGACAACCATGATCGTTGCCGCAGTGTTATTTTCCTTCAGATTGGCGATGGTGTCCCGAGATACCTTGGGATCAAGCTGCTGTACAAGTGCGGAGGGCGCGTGGGTGGCGATTACGCGGTTGTGAGTGCGGCCTCTTTCCCCGGAGGTAATCTATAGTCATGTCAGCAATTGGCATCTCCAAGAATATCACTCCTCCCACATACGACTATATCATCATTTTTTTCTTTGGCGATCTTGCTAATGTCCGCATCCAATAGAAATTCGACTTTGCCAGACGCCTTCAGCTGAGTGGCTAAGGTCTCGGTGAGATGGCCCATGCCGTCCTTGAAATAAAGAACGCTAGATTTCTGGTACGCCGCGCGTAGGGCCTTCCAATATAGCGAATCTTTCTCGGGCGCCACGGACTCCATCACCAATGCATAATCCACCTGCGAATAGCGAACACCTCTTTTCGCATTGTTCATCGTGGAGAGTATTATGCCCTCCATGAACTGCTCATAGTCACGGAGACCACCCATGGTTGTTTGTGCGCTCAGACGATCTATGCTACCACCATAAATGCCACCTATCATCGCGGAGACCAGGTTCTCTGCTACCTCTGGGGAGAATCGACGCGAAATAAAGTCTTTGATTGACTCATCATCCGCATGCTTCTCACGGTCTATAGGGTCTTTGAAGGGTTCGGTCAAGATGCTCCGCAAGACGGTCTTGAAGACCGGTTCGCGTAGCAGAGGAGGGACTGTGTTGATAAGATTTTCAGTTCCGCTGAGATGGGGGTCGGGCGTCGGAACGCGCACGAGGTGGTCGGGGTAGTAGAGGTAACGATTGATAGCTGACGGTGCGTCTCGGGACACGAACGCGACATCGTCCATTAGATCTAGGTCAACTAGCTGCAGCAATTCACCCAGACATTAGCTCTAGATGTCCCCATAGGTTCCAACCAACGGTAACCAGCGCCCATCGCCTTACCAGGTCTATAAGCGCATTGCACGCGTAGTCGTTGGTCTTTAGGGTCCGTGGGCCATATTCAAACACGGCTTCTCCGCCGGGGACAGGGATCTTTTCAGAGGAGATCCAGCCTCCGACCCGGGAGGCCTTCTCGTAGAGGGTGATCTTGGAGCATGAAGGGTCTTTCGATAGCCGGTACGCCGCGGTCAGGCCGGTGATGCCTCCGCCGATGACCGCAACATCATACGGTTTCGAATGCAGAAAGCGCCTCCGGCCGATGCTGGTGAGGGTCAATGGCGGCCGCGCACCTTGAAGGGCACGACTGGGGACAGACAACGGCCGCATCTGGGCGATTGAGCGGCACGGATATCAGCGGCGCGGGGTCAAGGCAGCATGGTCTGCGGCGAGGAGAGCGCGGGCGGAAGCAGCGTGGATCGGGTCGGGATGGAAGGGAAGCCAAGGGCCGCGGTGGCAGAATCCCGCTGGCCGGCGACGTAATCCATCACCGCCTGCGCTGCAGCAGATACTACTAGGATTACCTAAATTGGGAGGCAAATACAGTACTCAGTAGGGAAGATGTAGTAGGTAGTGAGTAGTACGTGGGGGCTACTCTCCAGTCCGGTGAGAGCAACACAAGTGGGTTCTGATATCGAGATTCTATTTACAAACAACCGTGAGATTCTTTCTGTCATTCCAACCACAATAAAGAAGCAAATCGAACTAAACGCCCTCCCAGCCACCTGTCATTGGCACACCCACAAAATATTACATTGAATCAAGTCTCATAGGGGAATTGGAAAAGATGGAGTCGTCAAAGAAATAGGCAGTGGGGGTCCATGCCCGCGGATTATGTCGCAATCTCCTGGCTCTGAGAACCGTCCGGGGCCGTTTCCGGTTTGATCAGTTCCTCCGAGCCGCCGTCCTCCGTGACGAACTTGCGTTCGCTCATATGCTGGCCCTCTTGGCCGTCGGCTGTCCACACCTTATCCGGGAAGGTGCCTTTTTGGCCCTCCGCGTGTTTGTATGGACAGCTCGGGTTCAGGCACGGGTTGAATTTGCACGGTGTTGGGAGATGAGTAAACTTGCACCCCTCCGTGGAGCAGTCGGCGCCGTTCCGGCAGAGCGGCATGTTGGGGTGTTTGAAGTGACAGTTGGGATTGGCACAGTTGGGGAAGAATCTGCAAAGCGCTTCGGCCTGGTGCGCCGTCTTGACGGCAGGGGAAGGATGGCACCCGGTGCACTTTCGGTTCTTGCAAGCGGCTCCGTAGGAACATACGTCGGCGATATCCACAGGAGTACCTTCGGGAGCTGCCGGCGACTGGTGGGCAAAGGGGCAGTCTTTCCGGGTGCATCGAAGGTTGAAGTGGCACACATTGTTGGTGTTGTTCTCATCCTGTTCGCCTTCCCGCCCATTCTGGTCCGTTTTCATATCCATGTCGGAGTCGTTCATCTGGTTGTTGGGGTGGTTGTGACGCTGGCCACGATGCCGGTTGCCATGCCCCCGCTCGACACGGTCGAACAGAGAGCGGCCTTGTTGCGGCCCGTTTTGCTGGAACGCCGGGTTGATTGCGGGAGGGACAAATCCGGGCATGATCTGTGCCATCATGCGTGCCTGTTCTTCGAGTAGAGACATGAGATGCATTTGATCCGACTGATTCATGTTCATCATGTTGCCCATTCCCATTCCTCCCATTTGGCGGCCACCGGGCATCCGACCTCCGCCGTTTTGATTGAAGCGTCCCTTTCCGTGTTCCCGGCCGTGGGAGTTGATTCGACCGCTCGCCTGGCCACGGACTCGGTGAAGGGCGGAGTCTCCCCGGTCCATTGACCTGTTTATCTGGTTAAGCATTCTACCCCTTCCGCCTGCACGACCATTCCGCATCGCCTTCGGGCCAGTGGGTCTGTTGATTCCCGAGTCAGCGTCGATGATCATCGAACATAGCACAGGGGAAAGGGGAAAGGGGAAACTTACATAGACTCGTCCGCGGGGGTTCCGTCGCCCATGCTCATGTCTGTGTCTTGGGCGCTGCTGTCAAATCCAGACATCTGAGGGGTGGCGGTCTCCTGGTCCGCAAAGGATGGGATCGCCTGGGCAGGAGCAGGCTCATTGTGTCCCAGAGCACCGCCCCCGTTGATTTGTTGATTGAGAGTTTCGACCTGCTCGAATAGCCACCTCGAGAAATCGAGGGCCTGCGTATCCCCTTCGCCGAGACCGAGGAGATCGTTGGAGAGCTCGCCGGCGATTTGCTCCTGGGTCTTGCCGTTGACGAGCATCAGAATCACGTATTCGGTCAAGGCTGAATCGTCGCCACCGTCGGAGCTCCACCCCATTTCGACGAGCTTGGGCGGAATAACGTGGGCGAGCATCTCCGCCAGGGGGGTTCCGGCTGTAACTATGGTCGTCATGATGGAGGCGCGGGCGCTGGAAGCACGAACAATCTAGACGGGCGCAGGTGGGAGGAGGGAAGAAAGGGAAGAGCGAGTGGCCGCTGGGATTCGCAGAATGTCGCGCGACCGAGTCAACGAGGCGCTCCTGACACGCGCAAGAGAACTAGAAGGCCGAGGTCCTACCGCCAATGATCACACGATTTGACAACTTGCAAATGTAGGGAAGAGCGGAGAAAGGAGGGGGTGCTGGTTGGGTAGAGAGTGGCTCATCGCAGGAACTTCACGTCGCCGATGATGAAAGCCGCCAAGAATCGCTTTGCCGCTCCAGCCACCGCGGTCACGTGCGGTGGCGCAGGCCCGGCGGCTGGCCAGTTGCCGCCGGGTATGGATGGACCTGGGGTGTTTCCTGCTAGTAATCAACAGCATTCTAATTAATTAAAGATGAGTTGTCATGCGGCTGGAGCTACTCGGTTTCCCTGGCGGGCTGACTTGCTTCAGCCTGACACCTCTGGCGGGCCCATCCTCCAATCCCCAGGCTCGTCGACGGCAACCCCTGCAACACCCCATGCTTGATTCATGCTAGCCCCGATCTCTGCTTCATCGGATGCCTCGAGGCGGCCTGCTGCATATGACGTCCCCACTGCCATCCAGGATTCTTATCGGAGCTGAGTCGTGTATTTGGGGCAGTCATTAAGGCAGTGCACTGTGTCTGTGTGCCTTCAGGGATGTCTCTCCACGGTTGGTCGGGGTGGTACACAAGAGCCTGGAAGTTATAGATCGGATGTGTATACATCTCTATCTTAGTGCACAGACGCTCCTATGGTGTCTATATCTTTATGAGCTATATTACAGATACGGCGATGGTATGCCTTATGCCTCTCACACTATTCGTGGCTCACAACTGACTTCCATAGATTCTCAACGAATATTATCATCAGTGTCACCACGAGCTGTATGATCAAGAACATCATCAGTAGCATCAAAAGCCCTATTTTAGGGACTACTTCTGAGGTAGACTCCAATACTAGATCTCAACAACAGTAAGCTACTACAACAATTGCCGGGACGCCCACATCCTCAAAACACCACACCTTTAGCCTTTCTCAACTTCTTCAATCTCTGTAAAACCTCCACACGACGAAGCTCCAGGCACAGTTCCTCTTCGTCCATATCATCCAAGTCATCCGACACTCGAGATACAGGAACTTTCAAGGTCACAGACTCGTTACTCTTGTCTTCCTCGCTCTTGCTCTTGCTCTCACTCTCATACCCATGCTCATGTTTGTACTCATCTTCGTGCTTATGGCCATGGCCATGACCATACTCATGCTCATGTTCACCAGCACTCGCAGCTTTATCATCCTCCCTCAAACCAACATCCCCAACCCACCCCCTACTCATCTTCACGGCCTTCTCCCACAGCGCAAAAGAACGAGCACTCTCGTCGCGATTGAATTTCGGTTGGAAAACAACCCCACCAGCACGATTGATATCGCGCAGTTCAGCAACGTTCTTACAGACCCCCACGGCCAGACCGGCGGCTATGGCAGCGCCGAGGGCGGTCGTTTCGCGCATTTTGGGACGGTAAACGGGAATCGAGATGAGGTCAGCTTGAATCTAGAGGATTCATGAGTTAGTCTACAGTTGAAGATGGTGTAATGGCAGCATACCTGCATCGCGAGGTCTGAGTTACTCATGCCGCCGTCAACTGCTAACTCGGACAGACTGTGCCCGCTGTCTTTTTCCATGGCATCAAGGATGGCCTTGGTCTGGAAACAGGTTGCCTCAAGGACGGCCCGGGCGATGTGACCTTTCTGCGTATACTGAGTGATTCCGACTACGGGATGGTCAGCATGGGAAGGCTAAGCAGTAGAGCAAAGTGCTTACAGATTGTTCCCTTGGCATCGTTGATCCAATACGGGGCAAAGAGACCACTGAATGCGGTAACGAAGATACAGCCACCATTGTCCGCGACGGTCAGCGCGAGATCGTTCACATCTTTGGCCTTGTCAAAGAACGTGAGGTTGTTTTGAAGGAACTCGATGCCCGCTCCGCCGACAGCAATGCTACCTTCCAGAGCATACACGGGCTTCTCATCGAATTGGTAGGCGACTGTGGCCAAAAGGCCGTGCTTCGATATAACGAGCTTTTCACCGACGTTGTATAGCAAAAAACACCCGGTCCCATATGTGTTCTTTGCCATCCCCGGCGAAAAGCCTTTCTGGCCGACGAGTGCTGCGGACTGATCACCAAGACATCCGGTGATGGGAACACCGGTGAGAGGCCCGGACCGCAGACACCCAAAGGCATGGCGGGCGGAGGACGGCACGATGCTAGGCAGATGGATTCTTTTTGTGATGCCAAAGAATCCCAAGAGAAAGCCGTCGTACTGCAGTGTCTCCAAGTTCATGAACATGGTTCGCGATGCATTGGTCGGATCCGTCACATGCATCCTTGCTTTGGGACCACCGTTCAAGCAGTACACCAACCAGGTGTCAATGGTGCCGAAGGCCAGTGTACCTCTTTCGTAGGCCTCACTGACCTTGGGGACATTTTCGAGCAACCACAGAAGCTTCGAACAGGAGGAGTAAGTAGACAGCGGGAGGCCGCAGATCTGCTGCAGCTGTGTGGCCCCATGCTTCTTCTTCAGTCGATCAACAATATCCTGAGATCGGGTGTCAGTCCACACGATGGCATTGTAGAGAGGCACCCCGGTCTCATCATCCCAAACGACCGTGGTTTCCCTCTGGTTGGTTATCCCGATGGTGTCTATTTCAGATCGAGAGAAGCCGAGGCCCTCGAATTCGGCAACAACACAGTTGATACAGGTCTGGACAGAGTCTATGATCTGCATGGGATCGTTCTCATGCCATCTGGGCAGTTCTGTTAGCAATGAGTGCAACAGGGGATAGCTGGTGGGCATTACCCTGGGCAGGGGTAGAACTGCCTGGTCTTGACCTGATGAGAAGCCACTCGTTTCCCCTCAGTGTTGAAGATAATAAATCTGGTGCTGGTGGTGCCTTGGTCTATGGCTCCAACAAAGCCTTCGGGTGATTCCATGCTGGGTAGTTTTTCTTAAGGCAATAGGTAGGCAAGGTGGGGATGGATCGCAGACAGACTGGGGGCTATGGGTTACGAAAGGGGAAAGAAGGAGAGAAAGAGAAAGGTGGTTTGTGGGGGGAGTGAACAGGCGAAGCTATACAGTGAATGATCCCTTTCAAACCAAATCGTGGACATGGACCAGTGGCCAATGTCTGGATCCAACTCACCAAGTGTGAATGTCTCCATCTTTGTGTGACCGCTTCCCGCTGATGAGCTTCCTTCTCTGCGGGGTATCAGCATGGTTGGATAGTCCAGATTACTTACATCCCAGAAAGTATAGCACAGCCTCAGTGAGCACTGATATTCTTCTGCATCAAGCATCGTGGCGTTTGGGGTCGCACAGTTCATGGCAGGCAAGAGCGGAGAGGTTGGTTTCAATCACAGCTGACCGGCTCAAGCCGAGGGTTCTGATCTGGGCTGCCGCGGACAAGCATCCTAACCTGCGTCAGAAGACACCCTATATGCCTTGGCATCATGATGCAGTATGACAGGATCGCTTCATGGAATGTGCTACAAGTAGATAAAAAAATTAGGAGAGAGGTTGTGATGGAAAACATTGAAGGAAATGCAAAAGGCACCATCAGGGCCGCTTCGACCAGTCACCCCGGTGCGCTCTCTCACATCCCCTTGGCATACCCTGCCTTCTTTGGGTAGGACTCATATCAGAGATCACTGGTTTTTATTTACATCCCAATTTACCCAACTTAATTGATTGAAGGTGACAATGCCCTCAACTTAGTCCACAGCAATGATATCAGCTTTTATTCTTCAAAATCCTCCATATATCAGCGGTGCAGACAGTATCGACATGGAAGATTGCATTGCCACATGTCTTCAATCGTGCTATTGTAAGTAGGGAATACACAATGCACCTACAACCAAGCATCAACCTGGCGCTTAACCCACTAGACTTCTTTGGATACTACCCAAGCTCGTCCCAGGTGACACAAGTGCCAATGGAGTCACAATATCCAACTCTATTTGACCATCACGAAGTGTGTGGAACCAAAGCACATTCTCTGGTGAAATCTTTAGAAATAATATGTTTTCTTGGTTTCTTCAATTTCCTATCCAGGCTAAGACTCACAGAACTTCTACCAGTCAGACAAGATCCTGTGTTCCGTGATGCCAGAACCAGTACTCGCCTCCCTTCTGGAGCAAAGACACTAACTATGTCTTCCATTCCTTCCTGAAGCCATTGCAGGACATCACAGCCCTCGATATAATGACAGACTCAACCAACAGCTTCATATAACTATGCATCAATCCAGCAATAGACGACAAGGAACCACTTACATCCAACCCCCACCCGTCATCTCCACCAGAAAGGTCCCGTATACAACCCATCAGACAATTCCTCGTAAAGTGCCGACAAGTCAGTCCAAATGAACGTGATGCCATGGAACTCACACCTTAGCCCCGTTGCACCAGATCATCCCATTCTCCTCCGGTACATTCTACCTTTACAAGATACTCGTCCTCCAGCCCTTCAAATCCTCCCACATCACCTCTACACCTCACACCCTCTAACCTCCATCCACAATGCCACCCATCAACCCCATCACCACCTCCCCGGAAGGCCAGGAACTCGAAATCCTAACCCTAACTCAAGACAAAACCCTCACCACCACCCCCATCGACACCCCCCCTCCTCCTTCTCCCCCAACCACCACCACCACCACCGACCCCCAACTCTCATGGCCCAAATCCAACCCTCTCCTCCGCTCCGCTCTCTCCGAATTCTTCGGCACCATGATCCTCATCCTGTTCGGCAACGGCGTCGTCGCCCAAGTCCTCCTAAGCCACAACCAGAAAGGATCATACCAATCCATCTCCTGGGGCTGGGGGTAAGCCCTCCCTCCCCCCCTCCCTTTTCTTCCATCCATCCATCCAACCCACCCATCAAACCTAACACCCGGCCCAACCCACAGCCTCGGCGTAATGCTCGCCATATACGTGAGCACCCCGTCCGGCTCACACCTCAACCCCGCCATAACCTGGACGCTCTGTCTCCTGCGCCACTTCCCCTGGTCCCTCCTCCCGCTGTACACCCTCTCCCAACTCCTCGGCGCCATGACCGGCTCCGCAATCGTCTACGCAAACTACCGCTCTGCAATCGACACCTACGAAGGCGGCGCCTCCCACCGTACCGTCCCCGGTATCTCCCCCCCATCACCACCATCACCGTCACCAGAAACAGCAACCGCAGGAATATTCAGCACCTACCCCGCCCCCTTCCTCACCCTCCCCGGCCAATTCTTCTCCGAATCCCTCGCCAGCGCCATCCTCATGTTCATGATCTTCGCCCTCAAGGACGAGCGCAACCTCGGCGCTCCTGCCGCCTCCCCCATCGGATTCGGCGTCGGGCCCCTCCTCTTCCCCCTCGCCATGTTCTTCGTCGTCTTCGGCCTCGGGGCTTGTTTCGGCTGGGAGACCGGCTATGCGATGAACATGGCGAGGGATTTCGGCCCCAGGTTGGTCGCCTATATGATTGGGTATGGCCGGGGAGTGTGGGTTGCCGGCGGGTATTATTTTTGGGTACGTTGGGTTTTTTTTTTTTTTTTTTTTTTTTTTTTTTTCCTCACTTCTCACTTACCTACCTACCTACGCACTAATCTGTGGAGATATATGGGTTTGTATTTGTTTGTTGTATCGCATGTCTTCTGCACGGGATGTCTCCTTTATTATCTGGTCTACTACCTGACCTGGCGAGTATCAGCTGGCAATGCTGACTCTTTTTATATATATATATGTGTGTAGGTCCCCATCGTAGCGCCATTTTTCGGCTGCACTGTTGGGGGGTGGCTCTACGATGCGTTTCTCTATACGGGGGCGGACAGTGTGGTTAATACTCCGTATCTGGGGTTTCAGCCCGTGGTCGGGCTTTTTATTCGGAGGAGACGGCGCGAGTCGTCGAATTTGCAGAGTCCGGTGTGAGGGTTTTTTCTGGGGGGGGGTTGGGGAGATGGCGTGGAGATGATTGATGGTGGAGTTTCGTCGATTAACTTACTTGGCAGTTTTGTTTAATAGTATCTAATTGAGGTCCATACTGGCTCTGAGGTATCTATATAATATCCGGGTGAAGGGCGGATAGACATCTGAGCTCCAATATACGAATCTGTCCGGACGGAGCAGAGCTTACGAGGTCTGGATTCGGTTCGCTTGCAGTATTATTATTAGTAGTTTACTATCAACGCCGTTTTGAAAGCCACCGAGTCACAATGTGGCGTGGCGTTACCACCGAGCAGGACTGCCCCGCCTGTTTTGTGAACCAACTCCGAACCAATGCTGTACATAGCCAATGAAGATCTTTATCATAGACAAGGAAAAAACAAAAGGGGAGCATCCATCATATACACATCCGTGCTCTCAGTCGTGAAAAAGTCATGCGCCATTAGTCGTGTCGTATCCCATAATTGTCGTCTCCCCGGCGACGGTCATTTCCTTGTTGCCGGCTTCATCAAACCATACCAGCATTTTATATATACCCTCAGATCAGAGCATTACCAAAGCGCTACTAAACAGCACGCACAAAGCACCCACGGCGAAGGGGATATAATACATATGGCCTGCAGCATCCGCATTGGGTGCTACATGGGCAAGTGCGGTAGAGTGAGGATTCGTGGCCGTGGTAGTAGAACCACTAGCAGTTGCAGTTGCAGTTGTCGTGGTTTTGGAGTGGCCAGTCATGCTCGTCGCAGAAGTCGTCAATCCGGGCGTCCTCGAGCTGGCTTTAGAGGCGGGCAGAGAGGATGAAGCCAGCGGAGACCGCGAGTAGGCTGATGTAGACCGGAAAAAAGACTATGAAGACCGAGATCGATTTAGCGAGTGACTCTGGAAAGACTGTAAAGGGCGGTATCGGAAATGCTCACTCACTGAAGCCACGCTAGGCGGCCGTATAGATCCTGACCCAGAGGGCCATCCCGCAGGTAGCGATGTCGCCGTCCCGGTAGCAACCCAAGGCCAAATATCCGGAGTCGTAAAGCTGTTTGTCTCGCGGTGGGTGCCGCTCCAAGGGATCGGGATACTGACTGTCGCAGTAATGGTCGGGGCAGACTGGACCGAGGTCATTGTGTCGGCGCCGATGTTTCCGTTCACGGACCCTCCCTTCGCGCTGATGGACGTCCAGTCTCCACTCTCATTATCATATGTGTATGATGAGCCAGTTGAGTAGTCCGTCACCTTGAGAGACTTCAGATACATCGTGTAGGGACCGTCGCTATAATCAGTCGTGCCTCCAGCCCAGGCTACATGAAGTGTTAGCAGAGAATCCAATTTCACGGTCAAGGTGCAGTGGTGAACTGCTGGATACTCACCTATTGTGCCCGACGGGTTACTGGGATCACCTCCGGCCCAGATTCCCACCTTGACCACCATTGGAGTTTGGGGATATTGGTTGGTGTCGGCAGTACTGGGCGTAAGCACCCGGACCGTTGTTCCATCAATCTGCCAGACGATCTGATCGCTCGTCCAATCGACGGTATAGGTGTGGAAGCCGTCATGATTTCCAGGGTCGCTGTGGGTAGCTCCGCGGTTGTAGGTGCTAGTGTCTCCCTTTCCAAAGTAGTTGGTTTGCACCAAATTGTCATTTCCGCCCAGCCATTCCCAGTCAATCTCGTCCAAATCATCCGACTGCAGGACGGCACTGCTGACGATGCCCGTTCCCGGGGCCGCCTTGATCACATACTCGACATGCCCGAACATGATGTACCAGTTGGACTGGATCAACGGGGCATCTCCTTGCTTGGCCACCGTAAACTCCGCGCCATTACTACCGTACGATGGACTGCCGGTGGCCGTAAAGTCGGAGGAGGCGCCTTGGGTAAAATCATAGCTGGCAGACTTTCCCAGTGCGGGATCCGCCGGACATGCTGGGGACAGTGGTGAGCTTTGCGCAGCCATCGCATGGACCTGGGACACTTACTTTTCTTCAGCGGGTTGCAGTTTGTGTATGTCTGCGCTGCGACAAAGCTTGCGCTAGAGAGAAGCCCAAAGGCCGAACCGGCAAACGGAAGTCTCATGATGAATGGCGAAGATCGCGACACTGAAGAAACGGCGAGAAACGGCGATGTTCACCGCACCAGCTCTGAAGTCGCCCGAAATTAAACACCTGGGGCTTGTCTCAATCTGCCAAGGTCTTCGGTGGGGGAGAGGATTGGAGGAAAAGGCGATGAGGGGTAGGTGAGACACAGCAGAGACCCAAGAAGTCGGCGGAGATTCTGGTGAGAGTTGAGGATTGAACGGGGCGTGCACCTCGGCCGGGTCAAGAATACATTCGCGAGCAGGAAGGTGCAGCTCGTGGTTCGGAGAGTCACGCTCGAGGCAGGCATTTGGCCCGAGCCGGCAGCCGGCAGGCTCATCTTTAAAGCATCTCGCAGATTAAGGACGGAAGGCGCGATGGGCGTGGAGTGTCAGTGCTGGCTGCTGTTGTCTGCTAGTAGTCCAGCCTCCTCGCTTTCCGTCCCCATCGGGCCCGTCATCACCATTTAGCCCGATCGGGCAGGCACCGGTCGCGCGCGGGCCGCTGATTGGCCCAGACGGACAGCCCTGACTGTACCTTACGCCCCAACTGCGACCAACTGCGACCAACTGCGACCAACTGCGACCTCACGAAATGAGTTGGGGGATAAACAATCTCCCAGGCAGTGAGCTACTTACCTAGCTAGGTAGGCCCTGGAAGCATTGGGACTAGAGCGGTGGCGATGGGGTCGTTGCTGTGTATAAACTACGGACAAGGGTCGTTCGGTCTTTCACCTCGGGCGCTGGTCGCCATCTCTACCTTCTCGTGGGTTCACCCCAACTCCGGTCTCTGGCACCGGTGACAGCATGCCGTCACCCAGCTCGCCATCCCACCGGTGTCATATGCAGCCATCACGGTCCGGCGGTCGCTGTCACACGCCCCCCAACTCTTTTTCCAACAATAGCCTCTCCCGTCGGGGCTGATGCGACCATCTGCTCTATCACCGCCCGTCCGCTCCATCCCCAGCCTCCTCTTTTCTACCACCACCTATCCCGGGCCCTGGCGGCCGAGCACCCCAAAACACCAACCTCTTATTTGTTCCTCAACTCTGCTCTAATATGCTCAGCGCTGCCGAGTGGACCCCTCTAGCGGTTTCTATTTATGCCCGCCCTCGCCCAAGTTCGAGGAGACTGCACGGGCGGGCGGAAGCCTAGTTGCCACCAACCGATGTCATATCAGAGTTCAACCACCGCGACGGTGTGTCTGCCCCTGTCTTTCCATGTTCCACCCATGGATGAGAGGGCACCGCGGCCATAGTTCCGTTGCCGCGCCGTTGCATCATCCCGCTCTGCCGTTGAGACCAGACCGCCTGTGGTGGCTTGAGGAAAGTTGAGCATGGTCGAGATCTCGGTGTGCTCCATGTGAGACCCATGACTCTGCATGCAACAGCCCATGGTAACCGCGCTAGGATGATAGGGTGGCCCAATATAGCAATACAACGTCATATCCGCAGGGCATCGTCTCTCTCAAACGGCCTCTCTTGGGACATCCCGGTGCACTCTACCATGGGATTTTTTCAAAGTGAACAGTCCGGACGAAACTCCCCTCATCCGAATATTGGCGAGCTACGGGTTCAAACGGATTGGCAGGCTCTTCTAGGCCAAGGTATCCTATCGCCGCCTACGAGCAGGTCTTGAAATGCCTGTGACCCAGAGATTTTACACACCAGGGAGATCAGTAATTCTCTATTTCCCCAGGGTCAGTGGCGCACGGGCTACAACCCCAGGACTTTTCCAGGAGACTCCTTCCCAACTGAGTGATAGACCTGCGCCTCAATGGGGGCCCCATTCACTGGCGTCTGGTACCTTGCATGTAGTTCAGTCTAGTCCGCCAGCTCAGAGGTCATTGTGGGCCCTTTTGCAATGGGGTAGGCATTCTTTGCAGTCTGCATCGTCTGCGGGCAAGCTAAAATCAAAGCTTAATCGCATCCCCACCTGGAAGCAATTTCCGTTGTCTCCATAGCAAATAAGGAGATGATGTCGCACAGAGGGCGCCAATCAGTGACATCTGGGGGCTGATCAGTAAACAGACTGGGGCTCGGATCTCACTCTCCGGCTCTCCATCATCTGCACTAAACACAAAGTAATAGACTCAAGAATTTTTTTCTGTACCCCAGTGAGTAGCTGAGATAACCCATGGTGGGATGGGAACCGACCCATATCTTCAGATGCTGTTGGCGAGGCTACCGAGCGACAGCTATTAGTACTGGATCATCCGGAATCTCGGCCATCGAGGCGACTACATCATCTCCGATGATTGGGTTCTTGGTCGGCGTCATGGGAGGAGTCACAAGACTAGATGTCCAGCGGGGAGGTTCTCGTGCCTCAGTATAGCCCGAGTTGATCCGACCGAAAGAGTCGGTCGGTATTCAGGGCTACCTTGGTGGCTATAATCAAAGCCAAGAAGAGGTATCGCCTGATGGCCTCGGCCTTTGCAAAGTGGAAATACTAGCGAGAGGATACCTATGGTTTCCACTTGGGCATGGAACTGGCTGTATTTGCTGCTATAGACATTGCTGCTATAGACAGATGAACCTTCGTGGATTCTCTCCAAATGAGAATTAAGATCAGACATCCAAAGACTAGATAATAGTAACCTATTATGCAGGTCTGATATATTTTCCTGATTTTACTTGGTATAGTATGCGAGCAACGTCTTCCAGAGCTCGCGAAAACGAGTTGTGTGATGTTTCGGTAGTCACTAGTAGGTATGGGAACCATCAAATACTATATTTTGAGACCGATCCGCGATCTCGGGAACTAACAGTACGTACTATAGAACGATCACCATACTAGCTATCATCAGATCTAGGATATCCAGTTATTCATTCATCCACGTGCGACACGTTACCTATAGCATCCTGTGGAATAACTAATTACCACATTATTGAGACCTTAAGTAAGTATCTAGGTACGGAGTCGAAAAAACCCGTATCGCTAGACAGACAGGCAGGCAGATAGATAGTAGGAGGTACGTAGCAAATACATGGTTTCTTTGTCCGATCTCCTTTGTCCGCTTCCCCCCCACAGGAGCTACCGTCGATCATCCAGGCCTCATCCCATCCACTCGGTAAAACTTTCTACTTCGAAATAGAGGCGCATCAGTCAAACATCCCCCCCCTTCCCCCCTTTTAAGAAATAAGAATAACGATCGTAAATACGTAGCGTCGATTGCCTCTAAGATTAAACTTTGTCGTGTCTCTATTTTGTTTGCCTTCTTGTTTTCTGTCTTTCTTACACCAGCAAGATCAGGGGGAAGGGAGGATCAGGGGGCAGGCGGCTGAAACAAAGGTAGCAAAAGCTGAGGCAGAAGAACATTCGAACATCAACAGTTTCAGGTTGCCGTTGGAATGTTCCCCTGCAACTAAACATAGACCACCGTGTTCACCGTGTCCAGACATTATTCAGACAAAACAGGGTGGAAGATGGAAAAGGGAAGGGGGGGTTTTGGGTACCCCGTAAGCTCCCTAGTACCTAGGTAGGTACCTAGGTAAGTAGATGCTGATACAGTCAGTACGTACCTGGAAAACGCGCTAAACTGTGGGATCGGCAGAACATCGCTTCTTAGCATCGGGCTACCTTTGCATAGGTACAGTAGTAGGACCCCTAAAGGAGAGCGAAAAAAAAAAAGGCAAATAGATGGCGTGGGGGATGGCCCCGGTGGGGGGTCGGAGATAAAGGTTTCTGTCTGCTGCTTACTGTGTAGAATTGCAGACGATACCGAGACTGAGAGATATGGGATGTGTGAGATGCCCATGATGTGTGTCTGATCTGGAGTACCTACCGATGAAAAAAACCCCCCCAGCCTGCGTGGGTATTACTGTAATAGGATAAAATAGGAGCTATGATGATGGGGACGAGTGAAGCGCCACGATCGCTGGTCAACAAGCTCCCGTCTCCGGAGTGGGATGGCTCTGGATCCTATTGGAGTATCTGGACCGGCAGTGCTGCCTAGTCGTCGCGATGCTCCGGAGGGGGTCAAACACCTGGCCAGACACCTGAAACTCGCCGGCCACACTTGCTCCCGACCGAACCACTCCGCCACGACTGCTGTCAGGGCAGCATCGTCAGGCGTAGTCGTCGCCGTCGCCGTCGCTGCGAAGACATCACGCCCTCACCATCCGACCGTGGTCCTTTCACGGGGCCAAGACGAAGGAGGTACGCACATAGTAGAGGTACAGGCAGGCTAGTCGGGATTATCTGACATAGTGCATGCGAAGTATGTATGCTGTGGAAGCACGGACATCGTCACGGACCATGCATTCCCCGGAAACGACCCTCGCCCAGCGAGAGGGCTGGATGGAGGGTTCCAGAGTGGATTTTGGCCAGCGGTCTTAATAATAGGTTTTCCCACGCCAGAAAGAACCTAAACTCGGTCGCGCCTGGGGAACGCTGCCTCAAGCGGTACGAGGCGTCGAGGAAGCCAGTCGGAGGTTGACATCATGTCCCGCGAACAAACGAGTCGGGCCTGTGGGAGCTGTCCATGGGAGGAGGGAACCGAGCTGACCCGTACCGTGTACGGTGTAGTGTGTAGGTACTATGTACTATGTAGAATGGCGGGCTTCCGAGACCCCCTCACCCAAACTGCACAGTGGTACGGATGGAGTCGTGGCCGTACTGTGCTGTAGCACTGAGCACTGAACTGTGTAGGTAGTCAGTAGTAGAGTCGTCGACTGGACTCCGTACCGTCCGTAGGAGGGACTGCCAGCTGCTGCTCGGTCCGGTTTAGCGGGCGGCGCTCGTGGTCGGAGCCTCAACTCCAACTCTGCGCTGCTTCGCTCTCTCACTTTCTCCCTCTTTTCTCGCCGTCTTGCTCTCCCTCTCCCGCCGACCCTTCTCCTCTCACGGCCACTACCACCACCACTACTACCACCACCACCACCACCACTCCTCCTCCTCCGCCTCCGCCTCCCTCCTCCTCTTCTGACTTGGTTCCCATCCCATGTCGGAGGCCCCCTGACTTTTCCAGTCGCCTTTTTCCATTTCCCTCTTGGGATCGCCCTGCCAGTCTAGTCCCTCCCGACCCTCCCCGCCCCGTCTCGCTCCCCCCCCAGTCCGCGTCCTCATCCGCGTCTGCTTGTCCTCGTCCTTTCTGCCCCGGTTGCGGGCTTCGAGTGCCTCCGTCCCAGAATGTGCGATGGCGTTTCCTGACCGCTGCCGCTCACCCTCCAGAACATGAAGCACGTCTCGATCCCGTCGCGCCCGACGCTAAACCCTGTGCTACGACCATTCATTGCCTGTGCTGTCATCGCTGCCCCTCGGAGTCTCCCCTTCCAGCGGTATATGGTGACTGAGGCGTTCTGGCTGCATTAGAGTTTATATAATCTTTCTCTCTTATACCGAACGACGCAATATCTATATCTCACGCCACACCATTGGGACGACTTTTCGACCCCTCCACCCGCGGTTCCTCCCACGACGTTTTTACGAGCTTATAATACCTTTTCTACGGTCGCCTCACCTTCGGAACCAACCTTATTAATGCTTTTCCTTCCCTCCCCATCTCTTTCTTCGGTAATCCGCCATTCGTGATCTCCGACCCGTTCTCTCGCCACGACCCCGAACCCCAACCGGATATATAACGGAAACATGGCATACCGAAGTGGCGACCCGCCTGAAGGGCGGCGGAGCTCCGAGAGCTCTGGAGCAAACAGCTGGCTGTCTCAGGAGACCATCAGGGAAGGCCGAAGTCATCGCCACCTGCAGGACCATGACCTTTTGAATGGGCGCAGTGTTTCTCCGTTTTCGGGGTCCAGGGACTTGAACAGGTAGGAACGATCTCCCTGCCAACTTTTCTCTCCCGTCAAACCCTCCCGTTTCGGTCTGGCATATATTGGATGGAAGTGGCGTGATGCCCTGTGACGATCTGCGGTGCACGGTCTATCGATGCGGCTGCTAGTCAGTGAATGAGGCCTGAACTGGCCGCATTCCATGTCTGCTCGCCTGGGGGGAAGCATAGAGAGCTGCTGCATTGGGGTGTTGTATTCATCTTGCAGATCCTATCTTCACCACAGTTGGTGAATCTAGAGAGATTCTCTGCAATGACTGCTAGCATGGACCACCCCCCCAATGCAGTGCCTCTTTTCCAATACAAAACCAGAAGGGCAGGGCTTGGGATACTTTTGGTGTTATCTAGTTGGTTGCTGACTTGCTATCAGGTCCGATTCACAGAGTCGCAAGTCTCCAACAATCAGGGACCCTGATGACTTCTATTCTTCCATTTTTTCCTGGGGCTCCTCAGAATTCGCCCCCAAAGATCAACGCAAACCTCCCCAGTTTGGTAGTCACAGAAAGGCGTTGAATGCACTGGGAACCGATGAGCCTGCACCCCCCGTGGCATCCAGCTCTAGTGCCCGGCTACCAGATCTCAATATCAATCACTCAGACTATCCCCAGGCCGACCCGGACCCCTTATCATCATCCTCCCCCGCGATGGCACCTACCGAGGGCCCTACCACCTTTTTTCATGACTATTCCGAGCAAGAAGCGTCACCCGCATCTACCACGTTCCGCCCCGGAACCGCTCAAACGTATGCAAGCGAACCTTTGGAGCTGGACTACAATGGGGATCATCGACGGCCGTCAGTAGCTAGCGCGATGACTGTCAGTAGCCAGGGGTCCAAATCCAGCGCTGGTGCGCTGTTTCGAAAAAAGCTGCAGGGGTTTTTTGGCGAGGAATATCCTGGGAATGGCGATACAAAACATGACTCGGATAATCAAACACAGAACTCGGCCACGAAGCCTTCGACCCTCGATCACTTCAAAGCTCGCGAAAGAGCTAACTCCGATGGTTCACGAAATAATGCAGCGTCACAGGACAGGTCTCAGAATCACACAAGAGCCGAAACCCCTGCGCCGTCTAAAGAAATCACGCCGTGGCTGTACCAGAGTTTCAATGTAAGTTTAAGCACTCAATATACTCCCACCCGTCTCGCGCCTTTTGTCGCTTGCATTGCGATGTCTTTGCGCTTTGGCGAGCCAACCACTAACCCGCTCTTTGTTGTAGGACATCCCTCAGTACGGAGAGGCTCCTGTTCGAGAAGCACTCACAGGGCCAACAAGAGCACCCATAGGGCCAACAGTAGCGTCCGATGGTCACCGTGGATCGAAGGATCACGTCCGACGGCATTTTAGCGGCCACCGCCATTCGCGAAGTAAGGAAGAGAAACCAACAGTGGCCGGGGACCTAGCAGGCTATCCAGCCCGTCCAGCGACAGGCCGAGATGACCTTTCCCTCGGACTCCGCCCGTCTAGAGAGGGTAGCTTGAACTTTCCGACACCGATGACCTCGACCACGACACTTGTCGGACGTTCTACAAGCCCAACACCGAGTGTCCAAAGTACCTATTCCAGGGAGCATGGCCAAAATTCCCCTGGGGCGCAGACGGGCAAGCGATCCTTCCTTGACAAGATACGTCGCCCGAAGCATGGCCACCTCAAAAATATTGCCGGATCGAAAACGGTCCAGGACGTAGCCAAAGCCTCCACATCAAAGCTAGCTCGGCGTGAAACCTCACCAGCCAGACGTGGACGACAGGGAAGCATCGAAAGCGGAATATCGTCTCGTCTGGTTGAACCCGGAGATGGTGAGCGGAGAAAGGATAGCAAAAGCCTCGCTATTGGCTCTTCGAAACTGAGAGCTCGCCGAGGACATGGCAATGATCTACCACCTGGAAAGAATGCTAGGTACCCTGACGAGGCGAATGTGTGGGCTCTCGATACAGATCTCAGTCATATGGAAGGTATTGTAAATCCACCGTCACCGAGCGAAAGAGGCAAGCAGTTCGATGGGGCTTCATTGCGGTCCGAGGACACAAAGCACCGTGATGCCGTACCCGCAGGCAATTGGGACGCCCCAGAAAGCTGGCAAGTGAAGAGGCAAAGAGATGAAGGTTCTCTAATGCCCCCCGAAACCTTCGAACCTGGCCCTGCGATAGCCGAGTCTGATGGTGGGAACTGGTTCATACGGATCTTTCGTCACGATACTACGTTTGTTACGCTGTCGGTTGGGTTTTACGCCACTGTTTCTGACATGGTCCATCAACTCAGTCGGAAGTCCTTCGCCGAGACCGATGATAGTAACAGCCAATTAGTAGTGCAAAAAAATGAACTTTCACGACCACTTGATACGTCCGAGATGCCAATTCTCATACAGAAGCGGATGCTCGAACAGGTGGGCTATACCGAGAAAGATCGGATCGACGAAGTCGGGCGAGAAGACCACAGTTACATTTTGCGTTTCACATTCCTTGGAGGTAGGGTCACTGGCTACAGCAGCCTGGAAGGCAACGAGCCTCTCCTCAACAAGGTCCAGCAGAAGTTTAGCCATGTCGACCTCTCAAGCCGGAAGCTCGTTACCATTCCCATCAGCCTCTACAAGAAAGCTTCCGAGATCATATCATTGAACCTATCGAGGAACCTGTGTCTGGATGTGCCAAAGGATTTTATCCAGGGATGCATCAACCTACGCGAAATCAAGTTTGTCGGCAATGAAGCGCTCCGGTTGCCTGCAAGCTTTTGTCTTGCGAACCGGTTAACATACTTAGATGTGTCCAATAACTCCCTGGAGGACCTAGCACATGCCAACCTTGACAGACTGCATGGACTTGTCAGTATAAAAATGGCCAACAATAGGCTCTCGCTGCTTCCTAGTTACTTTGGTGACTTCCAGTTTCTCAGAAGCCTCAACATATCCTCAAATAATTTCCAGGTGTTTCCCGAACTTCTCACCAGCATAAGTAGCTTGGTGGACCTCGACATAAGTTTCAATCATATCTCCGAACTTCCCAAACTCGGCAAAATGACAAGTTTGGAGCGAATTTGGATGACGAATAACATTCTCAGGGGCTCTCTAGAGGATGCCTTCAAGGGCCTCGTCAACCTGAAGGAAATCGATGCCCGATTCAATGAAATCACAAACATTGACAGTCTGCGTCTTCTCCCGCGTTTGGAGCAGTTAACTGTGGGCCACAATGCAATCTCGAAGTTTAAAGGGTCTTTTCACAAGATGAGGCACTTGGCTCTCGACCATTGCCCTATCACCCAATTCGATATCGATGCACCCGTGCCCACACTGATGCATCTCAATATAGCTTCTGCGAAGCTGGTCCAATTCCGCGACAGCTTGTTCGATAATGTGCCTAATTTGACGAGACTGACTCTTGATAAGAATCACTTTGTGTCGATTTCGCCGAACATTGGTAAATTACGCAAACTCGAGTATCTGAGCATCATCAAGAACCCTCTTGCAACCATTCCCGCCACAATTGGTTGTCTGACGGAGCTCAAATATCTTAACTTGAGAGAGTGCAACCTGAGAAAGCTACCACCAGAGATATGGTATTGCCTGAAGCTCGAGACACTGAATGTATCGTCAAATGTCCTGGATAGCTTCCCAAAACACGGATGCCCCCAGCCTCAGGTCCCTACGGAAGGGACTGGAACCCCTGCCGCAACTCCTGGTGTCTCAGTGAATCCGAGCTATGAAGAATTAGGTGCTTCTGAAGAACAAGAAACTCGCCGACCAAGCCAAGGATCGGGTACAGTTCTCAGCACAGGCAGCTCACCGAACGGCGCATCCATCAGAAAGCCTTCCGTCGCATCGTCTCTAGGCCCAAGTAGGAAGGTCTCTACGGCTTCCCGTTCTTTAACCGATGGGAGCCCATCTTCTCGCAAGGATTCGAATTTTTCACAGCATGTGGCAACAACTTTCGCAGGCGCGCTAAGGAACCTCTACTTAGCAGACAATCGCTTAGAGGACGACATATTTCGGGAGTTGTCGCTTATTCCAGAACTGCGGGTCGTGAATCTCTCGTATAATGAGTTAACCGAGCTACCTCAAGGATTGCTGAGGCGCTGGCCTCTGCTGGTTGAGCTATATGTCTCTGGCAATGAGCTGACTTCACTTCCCTCCGATGATCTCGAAGAAGGAAGCAACCTCAAAGTTCTTCACATTAATGCGAATCGTTTTCAAGTGCTCCCCGCAGAACTTTGCAAGGTTACCAAACTCACTATTCTGGATGTCGGGAGCAACTCTCTGAAGTACAATGTTTCCAACTGGCCCTACGATTGGAACTGGAACTGGAATCGGAATCTCAAATACCTGAACTTCTCGGGCAACAAAAGACTTGAGATTAAGCCGCCTGGCTCCTCTCTTTCACATCAACAGCAGCCACAGAAGGACCAGGCGAAACTGACCGAATTCACTTCTCTCACCTCTCTGCGGGTTTTGGGGCTGATGGATGTTACTCTCACAATCACTACAATCCCGGAGGAGCATGAAGACCGCCGTGTCAGGACGTCCGCCTCACTGGCTGGCTCACTTGCCTATGGCATGGCTGATTTCCTTGGTAAAAGCGAGCATGTTTCCATATTCGACATGATCGTTCCTCGGTTGAAGCCAGACAAGGTGGAAACGGTTGTAGGGATGTTTGACGGACAGACCCAACCCAATGCGGGGTCTCGAATTGCCAAATTCTTGCACGAGAACTTTATACATACATTTTCTGCGGAATTAAGGCGAATGCGACCCCAGGAGCAAGAGACACCGCTAGATGCGCTGAGGCGGACGTTTCTGACCCTGAACAAGAACATGGCTACGGCGTGCTACAAGTGTCTCGACCGGGACATTGGAAAGTACAAGGAAGAGCTACCTGCAGTTGATAACAAGAAATTGCGGCTGACCAAGGATGACATTCACATGGGCGGCATTGCGACCGTCATGTACCTCAATAACATGGACCTCTACGTCGCGAATGTTGGAGACGCCCAGGCAATTCTCGTCAAATCAGACGGTTCAATGAGACATCTGACCAAAAACCATGATCCTGCCGAAGCACACGAACGAGCAAGAATCCGGGCTGCTGGAGGATATGTCTCCCGTACGGGTAAATTGAACGACACGCTTACTGTCTCAAGAGCCTTTGGGCACTTCGAGATGATGCCTGCGGTTATTGCGGCTCCAAACACCATGCACGTCAACCTAACGGAGCAAGATGAGATGGTCATTGTAGCATCTAAAGAGTTGTGGGACTACGTGACACCGGACCTTGTCGTCGATGTGACCAGGGCTGAACGGCGAGATCTCATGGTGGCGGCACAGAAGATCAGAGATCTGGCTTTGTCTTTTGGCGCGACAAACAAACTCATGGTGATGATTCTGGGCGTGGGAGATCTGAAAAGGCGCGAAAAGATCAGGTTGCGGCCTAGCTTGTCCATGGTCGGTACGCCCGAGGAACAGATCATCCCTAGTACCAAACGCACCAAGAAGACGCGTGAGGCGCCTGGCGACTCCAGACTTGCTCGGTTTGAATTTGTCGATGCACCTGTCGGTGAATTGGCTATTATCTTCACTGATATCAAGAAATCCACGAGTCTGTGGGAGACCTGTCCCGAGGCGATGCGTTCGGCTATCCAGATCCATAACGACATCCTCCGCCGACAGTTGGGCATTATCGGTGGCTACGAGGTCAAGACCGAAGGAGATGCTTTCATGGTCGCATTCTCGACGACCACGGCGGCTCTGCTGTGGTGTTTCAACTGTCAGACACAGCTTCTCGAGGCCGAATGGCCGACAGAAATCCTGGAACAACCCCAGTGCCAGGTCCAGTATGATATGGAGAACAATGTCATCTTCAGGGGACTGTCAGTTCGGATGGGTTCGCATTGGGGTGAACCTGTCTGTGAGAAAGATCCCGTTACCAACCGTATGGACTACTTTGGCCCCATGGTAAATCGCGCATCGCGTATTTCTGCAGTCGCGGATGGTGGCCAGATTTTCGTCTCATCGGATTTCATGAGTGACATACAGCGCAACTTGGAGGTGTTTGCCGATAGTGAACGAGCTGCCTCGACGGGCTCGGAAGAAAGCTACGCGCTCGATGCCCTTGGGTATAACATCCGTCGTGAGCTTCAGCAGCTCAATAGCCAAGGCTTTGTCATCAAAGATCAGGGCGAGCGCAAGTTAAAGGGTCTTGAAAACCCGGAGCCACTCTACCTGATCTATTCTCACTCCTTGTCTGGGCGGTTGACGACACTGGCCAAAGACACAGCCAACGAGCTTGCTCCAACCACCATCAGCAAACATTCGCAACTGGAGATCCAGACGGATCTGATCTGGCGGTTGTGGGAGATCACCCTTCGTCTCGAAAGGCTTTGTGCCGCGTTGGAGTATCCCGGCGAAGCGCGACTCAAAGAACCCAATGTGGCTTTGTTCAACGTGGTCAAGAATCATGGCGGCGAGCTTGCCGACTCGACTGTGGTCAGCCTGGTTGAACAACAGGTGACCCGCATCGAGGTGAGTGACAGGACCTTTAATTTACGCTCGACATCTGTACTGACCGTTTCCCAGCTCTGCATCAGTAGCCTTTCCATCCGCCATATGATGCGACCCTTCAGGCCCGGTGATCAGCTCAGCGACCATGCCATCCCAATCGCCGATGTGATGCAACAACTACAAAACCAGCTTGCAGAGTTCCGCACTCTGAAGGAGCAGATTGATGTCAGTGCTGGCACTGCAACGAGCTATACTCTGAAGGAGCAGATTGATGTCAGTGCTGGCACTGTAACGAGCTATACCGGTACCGACCCCCAGTATAGCAACGGTGAGAGCGGCTCGGACTCTGCATCCTCGTCGGACGAGTTTAACCCTGGCGGACCTCGTCCCTGAAGACTCTCCTCCTTCTCCCCCCCTCCTCCTTCCTCCTTTCCTCTTCCTCCATCCCCTTGCCTATAATTTCCGATGGAGGATACTTGCTTTAATATCATTGTATCTATTGCTATTTCCCCTTTTCGCTTTCCCTTTTTTGTCTCTGCACAGCGGCGTCTCGTGGGTCGGTGGAGTGCGTTGATTTCGTAGCATGGATAAGGAGCCATGGAAGGGTTGGATTCGTTTCTCGTGTCCTTTTGGTCGCCGCGCCGTCTTGGCGGCTCCGTTCTCCGCGAACTTCTTGGTTACTGTGCATCTAATGAAAATTTAAAAGCAAAACTTATGAGTGGCTTCAGTTTGGCTACTTGGGGGCGTACTGCCCATGGCACATTGATGCCTTAGGCCAGAGTTGTATTGGCACCTTAGGCAGAAGAGGGAGCGTACACCTCAGGCACGTGTGTATTTACTACACCTTAGACAGCATCACACTTGCACCGGGCAGGAGTATTTACACCTCAGGCAGCAACGGCCACACCCGCCCACGTGATCTGCGGCTTGTTTGTTGTGGTTTGATTGGGCCGAGGCCAGTTCTCCCGTCGTCATCTTCCCTCCAGCAATCTCCAGCTACGGCTCTCCTTTCCTCTCCGATTCCTCTTTCCATTCCCATCCATCACAGTTAGCGACTTGCAGACTTTCATCATTACTACGGCGCAATTTGCTTCCTCGATCCCATCAGCGATTCTCTGCCCTTTCCCAACCGGCCAGTTGGCTTCTTCGCCACGGCCCCGCTTGGTTGCCCTGGAGACCATCGATTAACGGCTCCTTCCGTCATTGACGAGCTGGGGTTTGCACAATCTCACCACAAGGCGGAGACCCAGGAAGATCTTTCCTTCGTTTTTTTTTTGTCTCCATACGACTCCCCTGTTTCTGCCCTAAAACCCCTGTCGCGCTGATAAGCACGTGCAGCGCAGTCACCATGGCGGACAGCTGGGAGTATCTCGCGTCTGACTTTGACCTCAATTCTCTCACCGTACCGCGTCTGCGATCCATCCTCGTCAGCCACGATGTTCCCTACCCGGCGTCGGCCAAGAAAGCACAGCTCATCGCTATTCTCGAAGCGGAGGTGCTCCCCCAGGCCAGAAAGCTTCTGCGGGAGCGCGAACGCGTGAGAAGGACCAGCGAGGGCATTACGGATATGCCAAGTCGCGCGGCGTCTGTGGTCAGTGACTACGATGACCGGCGTGAGAATGGAGCCAGAGACTCGATGCCACCGCCACCTACCCCGTCTACTGTATCCACAACCACCGGAGGACGAAGAGGGCGCTCTCGAGTTAGCGCTAGGGCGTCGACGGCAGATACAGAAGAAAGAAATGTGATTGCGACCCCGTCAGCGAGCTCTAGAAAATCAGCCCCTAGATCTCAGGCCAGTAGACGCTATCGTACCTCTGACACGGAATCGCATGACGACGTACTAGCAACCCCTGTCGCGTTGGAGACTACAACACCCCGGAAATCGACCGCGAGAAAACTACGCCGAAGCGACATGACTCCATCGGCGGAACCGCAACCACCTTTTTCTGCCATCAAGTTGGAACCCAAGGAAGAAAGCGTTTTCACCGATGATAATCCATTCCAAAGTGGATCGCCAGCCCGCTGGGAACACAAAAGTCCAAGACCTTCTAGTCACAAATCGGAAAAGAAAAGCAGTTCGCGGTTTTCTTCGGAATCTCCTGCTGTGAGCAACGGAGTCAGGTCCCGGAAGTCTGCGACACCCATCAACTTGCATGCTCAGTATGATCAGTATGATCAGTACGATCAATATGATCAGCATGATCAGCATGGATTTACTCCATCGAAGAGCTCAGGATTCACCCCGTCGAAGGGCTCACCCTTTGGATTCCCGATCTCGAAGATAAGGACGCCCCAGAAGCAGCCCGAGCCAGAAAGATATGAGGATGACGAGAGTGAACTGAGTGCGGGTGAAGAATTCACACCGGACGAGCAGCTGGCGCTCGAGAGGGAGCACGCGGACTTGATGTATAGCGTTCCAAGCAGGCGGCCCCAGAAGCAGGGAACCGTAAGTCGAGCTGCACCTTGGATTATTATCTTGGCACTGTTTGCTGGATTTGGTATTTGGTGGCGCAAGGAAAAGATCGAGATCGGATTCTGCGGTATTGGCAAACCTACATGGTCCTTGGCCGAGACGAAGGTCCCCGAGTGGGCCAACGTCCTCGAACCGCAATGTGAACCTTGCCCCCCGCATGCCTTCTGCTACCCTGACTTCGAGGCCCGTTGTGAACATGACTTTCTGCTCAAGGCACACCCGCTATCGCTGGGAGGGCTGGTCCCGCTTCCCCCGACATGTGAGGCGGACAGTGAGAAAGCACGCCGGGTGAAGGCTGTCGCTGACAAGGCTCTGGAGGCGCTGCGTGACCGACGGGCCAAATGGGAGTGTGGGGAGCTTGCACAGGATGGCGAAGGTGCGACGGGTCCAGAAATCAGCGAGTCTGAGCTGAAACAGGAAGTGGGCAGGAAGCGTCGCAACGGGATGAGTGACACCGAGTTCGACGAACTGTGGAAGGGGGCGCTGGGCGAGGTGGTTGGCAAGGAGGAAGTGGTGACCAAGGTGAAGCAGTAAGTTGTTTGTTCTTTCCTTGTTGGTCGGCCGTCGACCGTGGCCAGCCCGTACCTCATGGCGACACCGAAGCAATCAGATTCTGACTTGTGTGCACGGAACTAACAGAGGCGACCATATGATTACAGACCATCTTCTGTCCTCACCCTCACTTCGACCTCCATCCGCCGACTCCCCCTCACATGCGCCTTCCGCCGCAACCTCCGACTCTCTCTCGTCGCGTATCGACTACCTATTTCAGTTCTAGCTCTCTGCGCCTTTGCCTTGCTTTATGCGCGCTCAAGAGTGCGAGCTCGTCGCTCCGACATGGCGCGAGTCCCTGAACTTGTCGCTACGACACTCGACCGCCTCGCGACACAGGCCGCGCTGCATGCTCGGGGTGCTGCCCGCGAGCCGTATATCCCAATTGGCCAACTGCGTGACGACGTCCTCCGCTCTGAGCTGCGTGGGAGTCGGCGGGAGGAGCTCTGGAAGCGAGTCCGCAGCGTCGTCGAGGGCAATGCCAACGTGCGGGCCTCCGTTCGCGAGGGTCGCGGTGGGGATGTGGCCCGCAGCTGGGAATGGATAGGAGGGATCGGCAGCGTTCGGGCAGAGATTCAGAGCGGTGTTGTTACCGGCCGTGAAGGCAGCAAAGTGCATTTTTCACCTGTATCCGCCGAGCAGACCCGCAGCCCAGCCAACGAGGCTACCGCGCCAGTGACCAGGAGTCCGGCCGAGTCGCGCAAATGGGATGAGGGCCGACCCATCTACTGAGGGCCCGGCTTCGTCTCCGTTGGCTTTCTGTCTTTCAATTCCTTCTTGGGTCATATTTTTTTACTGCTACATTATTTTAGAATGTCGTGTGTACACAGGCTTTTCTTGGGTTGTTTTTTCTTTCTCTGCTTTGTCTCCTGTTTTTGTCCTTTTTCCCCTTTAGGATTGCCAGACAGTTCAGTTTCAGGATGTTGAGTTAGGCAGAACATTCCGCATTCGTTCTCTCCATGCAGCTACTACTCCAATTGGTATGTTAATGACCCGGTGGACAGTAACCTACGTGTGGAGACCTCTCGGCTGCTCGAATCATCCGCATTGGAACCCTTCTCCGAGATATGTGGTGAGCAAGCGACATTGCGCATCATCGTCGGTTCGGCAATTGGCATCATCGCAGCATGTACTATGTACGGTGTAGTTAGGGCAGTCTCGATTGCCCATCGCCAGGCCATTCCGGGCCGTGACATCACTTGGGCGCCGGGTCCCGATGATTCGTCCGATCACACGACCCTCGAATCTCGATGACCTCGGCACGAGATCAAGTTGCCCGCTGGAGTCGAAAGTCGAACGAGACCCTCTGTAGGTAAACATGACGGGGACGGTCCAAGCACCTTATCAGACTTGAGCAAATCCCGCCTCAGCTGGTGGTCACGCCACGGCGATGCCATATGCCCCCATGGCCACCCACCAGCGGATGGATGGAGGGAAAGCTTGAACCCCCTCCCACCCAGAGCCGCAGTGACAGTCCTCAGCGATCCCTTGCAGGCCATGGATCTTCCTTGGTCCTGCTGTCGCGCCCTTTCAGCGGAACAATGTCAGATGCGACCTGTAGTGTAGTTGTGAGTGTGTGTGGACCACGGTGCCTGAAGACGCAGCAGCAATCAATCAGTCAATCAATCACAATCAATCCAGGTACCTCCCAAGTTCCAAGTCCCAAGTCCCAACTCGAACCCAGCCAGCCCTCGCGGTCGCGTCGAATACCTAGAAGGAGTCTAGTGTCCGAACCTTATCCCTTCAGGGGGCTCCCGTACTGTAGGATCGTAGGACGGTCGTAGAATAAAACATAGATGGTGGGTGGTAGTGGTTTTTCGGGACATTTCTGGGGATGGCCTCTGGGTTCTGGGTTCTGGGTTCTGGCTCTGATCGATGTCCCAAGCGGAGGTACTGAGATTGGGACGCACCCTGGTGGCTGGGTGGCTGGGTGGCTGGCGAGAAGACACTTATCGTCCGTGGGTAGTCGGGACTCCTGGAGGAGAGGCAATCACAGGGACGCGGGGAAGGGAGTGTTGGGTGTCAGTGGCTGCGCAAGAATGGTGCCAGTACTAGTACGGAGTACGGAGTACACAGTAGGTAAGTACCAAGGTACTTTCATACTTTCCCACCCGCCTGGCACGTACTACTAACCAAGGTAAGTACTCCGTGGTAGTTACTAGTAGTAGTGTACCTTAAGGCTACCTAGTGAAGGGGAAAGAGCACGTGAGCGCCGCCTGACGGTGGCGACGACCATTCCAGCCTCCATAATTCTGGTCGCATCTGGAGATCTGTATAGCAGTCCCCATCGACTTCATCCCTCTTCGCGGGCCTGCCTCCCCCCCCCTCCATCAGGCTCTGGACTTGATGGACTCCCGGGACGGGGCTGTCCCTGCCTCTACACTGGGAATGCTCTGTGCACCCCACAGAAAAGACACCGGAATGGACAGGCTTTTGGTTCGGGGTAGGTAGACTGAAGCACGTCTCAAAACCGGTGTGGAACGGTCTCGCATCGATGACCAACCACTATCACTTCCTCCTTGGTCCGTGTTGCTCAACCCTCCCTCTTGTAGCCAGTCGTGCTGTGTGGCTAAAAGGCCTTTTGAAAAGTGAAAAGCAGGATTGCCGAAGCCCTCGACCCAGCGGGTGAAGGCACTGGGCCCTCTGCTTGCCCCGCCGGCCTGCTCCCGTCGTGGCCTATCAATTCTTGCGGATATTATATCCGCCAGCAGCTGGCCATCGAATTCGTCCAAAGCGTTGCCCGTTGCTTTAGTTACCCGGTGGTTGTACGTCAGATTGCCCAGACATTTTCTCCCAACAAACCAAGTAATGCCTCGATGAAACCGTCCACCTGGCAAGCTCGCACGCATAACCAGGCACGCGGGGCCCTCTTCTTATAAGGAAGAGTGAGTCCATCCCAACCAGGGAACTGCCCGTCGCGAAGACAAGGAAGGGACATTGATCGAGCACGTCTAGAGCCTACAGTATCCAGGGAGATCCAAGAAAGGGGAGACCGGTACGGATAGATCTGCTCGAAAGGGAAGGGACGGAGCGAATGGGAGGCTGAGTAGGTTACTCAAAAGAGGGCCGGACGGGTCCCTAGGCAATAGGCATATTAGCTGCACTGCGTCGTGACGGCAGTGGTGGTGACGAAGAAAGAATCCCTAACCAGACTCAGCTCATGTCTTACCACCGCTGGGCGATTATTCCTAGCACACTGCTGCTTCCCTCACGAAGGCTGGCTGGCTGGGTCATGCTTGACGGGCATGCAAACCGCTGGTCCGGCTCGATGATTCGATGGGCTCGTCATTCGGCCGCCAATCCATCCTTCCTAGCCGAGAGTCGTCCGCCCCAGTGCTCCTTGATCAGGCAAGCTCTCAGCTGCCACAGGCTCTTTCCACGCGCTGGACCGTCCCCTTCCACCGAACGGCTTGCTAGTCCTGGGAACGACAAGAGGGCGGCCGCACCTTTGGGGGACGGCCCGTGGGCCTTCGTAGCCCCCCCCGATGTGTCACGACTCGCAGCACACCGATTCTATTTTTTCCCACTTGTATTTTGGACTGTAATTTTGAGTTTGGGGGGGTTCCCCCCCTTGATGCGAGGCCGGTGCAGCTGAGGCAGATGATTGTCTGCCTCCAACGGCAACCACGGATGTGGGCTCGGTGTTTCCTTCGTCCACTGGCAGTTGGTGTGACGCTGCACCGGAAGACCTGGCCTGGCTTGGTCGATGATGGCCTTTTATAGCCGGCCGGCATAGATGCGTCTCTCCTCGTCCCAGCTCTTTTTTCTGCCCGGGATCTTCTCTGTCATCTCTCTGGCCTTCCCCTCCCACCCCACGGGCCTTGTCCTTCCTCTTCCTCCACTGCTTTCCCTTCCCCGAGTCGTGACACCGGACCCTGGAAGACCGAGTCGCTCTCCAGTCATGGCCTACCAATATCGCACCCTGGCTCCCAGACAAGCTCCTGAGCCTCAAGCTCCGCCCCCTCCGCCTGAGGGGAAAACGAAGCGAGCATCCACGGCTTGCACGGAATGCAAAAGACGTCGAACAAGGGTAAACACCGGCCCGCCCATCCTCTCCATCTATCAGCATCGTTCTGCCCCCCTCCCCGGGCATGCCACCCCAGCCGTTCATCAACAGCTGGTATCCCCCCTCTGGGTTTCCTCATCATTCCCCTTTCTTCGGGTCTAACATGAATGTTTTCATCAGTGTAGTGCTGGTACGACGGGGATCCCGTGTACCGAGTGTTCCGCTCATGACTGGGTATGCGAAGTCGATATAGAAAAGGATAGACGACGCAAGGAGTCAGTCAAACGGACGGAGTGTCAGCTGGAATACTACAAAGACTTTTTGGAAGCCTTGTTGCAGGTGATCCGTGAAAGTGACCTCCCTGCCACCCACGACCTTGTGGCGCTCATCCGGTCGGGCGCAAGGCTTGACGATATCCGGACCTTAGTTTTGGGCTTAGCTGGGGAGGCACGATATAGTCCCAATGACGACGCCGCGACTCCCGATGGAGCGGGTGCAACGGATTCAGCTGATGATGATACGCAGCCTGGCACGACAGACAGCAGCGCGTCGGCAAACCCCAGACCGGATGGGGTGGACCCAATGGGCCATGACCTCATCTTGAACCGACGAAGCGAATCACTCTGATGACGGCTTGCCTCTCGTCGATGTCTAGCTCTGGTGCACGGTGACCATGTCAGCTCTTGACGGGAACACGACAGAATCGATGTACCTGAAGACGGAGAAGAGATGCAAGAAAATTGCTGGATTATGTGGTGGATAACTTACGTCTTTTAGTCACTGTTAAACAAAAAGAAAACGGAACATAATTATGTGCTGGGTCAGATCTACCAATCACTGGTTACATGTTTTATCCATTCCCTTCCGCCTCTCACACCTTCTACATGAGCTGCAGGCAGTGTGGTTGGTTGGCTGGCTGGATTGAAATTGTGAAAGTTTTCCGAAGCTACCTGCGTCATTATCTCAATACACTTTTGCACAATGGAGACTGACACACGACCATGGCGACTATAACTGATCTCTATCTACATCACTGGCCGCAAATCTCTAGCTCTACTTACCTCCCACACACACACGCACACACATACCCTAAGTATCCTGGCCCTTGAAGACTATTGGGCCGGCGATAAACCACCGGGGGGGGGGGATTATAATGGCCTTTACTACGATAGGGCACTCAGGGCACAGATGGTGGCAAATAGTTTGGGTGGTCGTTTATAGTAACCCTCACCAGTCTGTCTGTCATATGTCGATCTCCGGGGCAGAAACGCATGTTTGTCGGCGACAGCGAATCTTGCGTATGCAAATCTGTCTGTGATTGGGCCCCGGGAAGCCGCGCTCACCAGCCCAGCGCTTGCGGCAGCAACTTGCTGGCCCGTTGGCCAATGAATCCAGACCGGATCCTCTCGCTTATGCCCCCTTGTTTCTCTGAAGATAGTACGGAGTATGGTTCATGTAGATTGGGCCACGATCGATCAACCACGACCACGTCAGATTACCCATGACCATCCGTGGATAAGACATTCGGCCTCTGCAACCTCGTGTGGACGGCTTCAGGTAGCTGGATGCTGGAGGTTGAAGTGCTGATCAGCACACCGGACCATCCAAATTGCGGGGTAGTGGGTTCTGGCCATCAATGAGAGTATACAGGATACCACCGCCAGCTCACCCTTTTCTTCCTGCCTGTTGTTCCGCAAGTGGTCTGGATGGGTTACAAGTCTTATTTCCTTTCATTTCGGTTGCTCTCGTTGCCCATGTCCTGTCAAATCAGCACCCTTTATCTCCCATGATCTTCGCGCTAATAATGTAATATCCCTCCGGCCCAAGCATAACCTGCACAATGAATGATGCCACTTTGCTCCTTTGGGGAGATACCCCAACGAGGTTCGATGGTGTAGTATCTGCCCATCGTATGACTCGGTCGCCTCTTCCTACTTAGTTCTTTCCTGTCCAGTAGTTCGTTACATTAAACCCCATCCCCCATCCCGCCACCTGATACATCCAGACCCTAACCCCCCCCCCCTATCTCGTAGTCCATCGCTCTGCAGCGCAGTGCCTCCTCCATCGATAGTGCACGCATCAAACCCAATCAAACCCACCTACTTAAAAGTAGTGTCCAATCCGCCCCTCTAGCAAACCCTCTAAAAGAAGGCCGACCGATCGCCTGAATGTACAGGCATCCTGAACAGCCAGCCCGACCCGGTAATAATAAGTACCTACTAGTCCTCATTACAGCGACGATACCTTAGGTTCCTTACACTTCATACAGACGAACTTCATACGGACGAGATACCTTAGGTAGGTAGGTAAGGTATGTGCTCTGCTCTGTAATCCAATCCCTACTCACACTCCAATGGCAATACCCTAGAGTACTTGAATCGAAGACCAACTCTGCTTAAGTATGGCCTGGCCTGTAGATATACTCTGACGTCACATTTACAACCACAATCTGGGGAAGGAAGAGAGCCGTAAGCTTATACGTTTAAGGTAGGTACTATGTAAGTACTAAGTAAGTTAGTAGGTAAGTAAGTAAGTTGCTAAGGTAAGACCCGAAGCTCGAGAGACGGACTGTCTGGAGTAGATTAGTTTCTTCATGGAGAATGTATCCGGGGCGAATGGTGAAGTTGCGTAGCAGGTGGTGTGGGTAACAGATTCGGATTCGGATCGTAGGATTCATTGTTTGTTGTTTTTGTTCATTACTTATCAAGGATGATGAAGGACGGTGAGATGAGATGCAACAGTGTAGGTACTAGTTGTCCTTTTAGAGTTTCTATCGGCAGTTCTTGCGAAGATTATCATGTCAGTTTGTTTGTATCCCTGCTTTTCCAAGCCTGCAGGTTCAGTCTTCACCGGAAAGCTTTTCGCGACTAATACTACTTTTTTTTTTCTTCAGGGCGGGCTATATATAGACTGACTGACTCTGTTGTTTCGTTGCATGGTGTGGTCTATATTCAGGTTTACCAGGGAGGCAGGCACTCACCTTTAGAAGAGAGATTTGGACAATGGGTTGTCTCCAATCGTGGAGTTCTTCGTTGTCTTCTGCCTCCTGCATTCTGTGTGTGGTTCTTCAAACCCGCGCAGAGTGACCGTTTGGATTGCTGGTGTTGCGGCAGCTGTATACCCTATCTATCTCGCATGTTCTCTTATGTCTGGAGGTCCTGGTAGCGAAAGGCAGTGATGTCTCTCGAATATGTCGCATCGGATGGATGGTGAGGAGCAAATGGAATTGCATGCGCGAAGTGCTGAACAGCGAAGCAATCACATCTGTATGCCACTGGGTGCTGGTGAAGAGGGTGATGGCGTTGGGGCGTTTTTTGTCATTGTCAGACGGGGGGGGGGGGGGGGGGGGGCGCCGGATGCTTTCAGCTACCTATCGCAAGATTTCTTTGCAGGGTGACGGACGGACGGACGAACGGGAGAGGGTAGGACGGTGCCTGGGTGGGATAAAGACGCGATTAGTGATACCCTCCGGGATGATTGATGGACTCACAGCTTCGGTAGGTATGTACTTACCTTCCTTCCTTACTATCTGGATATCGTGCTGTGTGGACCATACTGTACTACTATCTCTCCGTACGTTAACCTAAGGTAGGAGGAGTAGTAGTGGTATGTCTGACGAGAAGCAAACAACCTGCTGCACCCAAGCAACCAATGGCCCGCCCACGGATCGTATTTGTCGTATTTCAGAAACCAGCTGTAAAAAATCGACGCATCATGCGGACTAAGACCGCTTAGTCGTTAGACGTAATTAAAATCCTGCTACGGAGTAGCACCGAGCATACCCAGCCTGCAGCCTGCATCCCGGCCGTGATTCAACGGCAACCCCTCTTTTGGGTCGCCATGCCCCCGCCTCCCTCCGGTTGGCCAGGCGGGCCATTACTTCCACCCCCACCCCCTTACTGCCACCCCCTCCACCCCCTGCTCTCCCTTTCCCTTCTTTTCCTTCTGCCCGTCTCAACTCCGTACTGTGTACGAGTCGAGTGTCGACATCTGCGCTGATTCAGCCCTACTGTCATGTCGTCGTTCGGCTGGAACCGGGATTGTGCCGCCCCCCACGCCCGGCTTCGTCCCGGTCCTTGCTGAGTTAGTACTGGGAAGCAGCCAATCGAGCACGTTCTTTGCCGTTGCTCTCTTGCTCTCCAATCGGGAATGGGCTTTGCCGTTGATAAGAGAGAGCGACTTTACAGCTTACACATCAATCATCCGCCAACTTCGTGTCCGTGCTGCAGATAGACTGAAGGGAATGAATGGATGCATCGCTGCCCCTCGCGCCAAGAGATATGCAGTGCCACCGGTCCCTTGCCCCTCCCCAGCCCAAGCACCATCCGTGCTCGCCGACGTCATTGCCAGCGCTCAGTGACCGTGCTTTCGGCCTCGCCTCGAGTCCTCGCCATCGAGCCTGCATTGCTGTCGATTCCATCCCCAATGATTGATCATAAGAGTGCAACGGAGGCAACGGCTTCAGCACAGCCCAGGCCATGGTCTCCCAAACATGAGACATCCGAGTCGGAGGACGTACACCGGCCGGAGTACAGACTCGACCCTGTGGCCCTTTCCTGCTTCCCTTAGAGGCGTATACTCCGCCTGGGGAGACACAGCATGTTCACACCAGAACTCATCAGGCACAGGGCCAGGATTGGAGAAAGGTGCCGCCACCAATCTACAAATCCGCAAGTCTGTTCAAGACAGCCAACCTCATGAGAGGACCTGGCACGACTGGTCTTGAAGCTATCGTCCCATGACTATCGCGAGACCCAGGCCAAGGCCCGATGGGGGTATAGCGCCATGGTTCTATTGTACCTGAGCATTACAATCCACGAGGGAGGAATTGGCCGTAGCATGTCTTAAAGTTCGGATTTCATGCCCAAAAGCCGGGATAGTCGTCACTGACCGTTTGTACACAGACAATGGCCAAACGGATTCTCTTTGACGACTCCAAGAATGCAACCGGTGTCGTTGCTGACTTTCAGAACACCGAGTTCACCGTCTCGGCAAGAAAAGAAATCATCATCTCCACCGGAGCCTTCCACTCCCCGCAGATGCTAATGGTGTCAGGAATTGGTCCAGCTCAAACTCTCAAAAAACATGACATCTCAGTCCTCATCGACCTGCCTGGCGTTGGCCAAAACCTGTGGGACCATGTTCTCTTCAGCCTTTCCTACCCCGTCAACATGGACACGGTGACGCGCTTCGTCGTTGACCCCCAATACCAGACAGAACAGATCCTGCGATACATGGCCTACAACACCGGTGTTCCAGCCCAGGTAATCGACATGCTAGGGTGGGAGAAAGTGCCCTTCCCCTACCGGAAGAAGTTCCCCCCAGCTGTGCAAGCCGACCTAGCCCAATTCCCAACAGACTGGCCAGAAGTAGAGGTGCGATAGACCCCTCTCAAACCCCAACCCCATGACACTCATACCCAAGATCAGATCATCGGCGCCAACTTCTTCGTGAGCAACTTCTCCAACATGACCGCCCAACAGCCCACAGACGGCCGCTCCTACGCATCCATCGTCGGCGCCCTGGTAGTGCCCACCTCGAGCGGCGACGTCACCATCCGCTCCAAATCCACCAAGGACCTACCCGTCATCAATCCAAACTGGCTGACCACCCAGACAGACATCCACGTCGCCATCGCCACCTTCCAGCGCATCCGCGATCTGTGGCGCACCGGTCTCCTCAAGAAGATCGTGATCGGCCCCGAAGCGTACCCAGGCGAGCAGGTCGTAACAGACGCCCAGATCCTGCATGCCATCCGGGACGCAGCCACCCCGATCTGGCACCCCGCGGGGACATGCAAAATGGGCACGAGCGACGATCCGCGGGCGGTGCTGGACTCGAGTGCGAGAGTGTTTGGTGTCGGTCGGCTGAGGGTGGTCGATGCGAGTGCCTTTCCGCTGCTGCCGCCGGGGCATCCGCAGAGTACTGTTTGTAAGCCTGCTTCCCTTTCCTTGTAACATGGTAGTTTATCCATGAAATGGTTATTTCCTACTTATGGGGTTGAGACTGATGTGTTGAACTGGGATGAACAGATATGCTAGCGGAGAAAATAGTCGCCCAGATTATCGCGGAGGCGTCAAGTAGTCGCAGCCAGGAAGAGGCGGTAGGATGAAGGAATATCTTCCGTAGGGGGGTAAGCTTCTTACTTATTGTTGGGGTGATGTAATGAGGTGTAAGTATATCATGCGGTACGGGTACTAATTATGGTCTTGTTTACACTTTGCTCTTATGTCTAGTGGGTGAACCAAAGAGAATGTGTTGGCAAATATCTCATATGGGTATATCTACACCAATTCTTAATCCTTGGACTATTGTTGGTGAGAGACAGTAGACAGTATCTGCAAGAGTGACACAGATACCTACAGGTAGAGATCCAACTGCCACACTAGGTATCTACCATAGTATCTAGTTTTATTCGTGATAAATTGCATGCCTAGATATAATAGATACAGAAATTCCACCCATTAATTGATCACTGCACTATATAGCATATATTTCTTCCCTTCTTCCTCTCTCCCTCCGTTGGACCCAGCGGCAGCCTGAGGCGGAGGCCGGCCTGTAGAACATTTGTCAGCGGTCATAGCTGAGTCATAACTAACTAGAAATTATAGTTAGGTGAGGATACTGCGGTCGGCCGCAGTCCTTCCTATTCTATCTGTTTTATTTATTCTATTATATCAGTGATTCTTCTCAGCTTATTATTTCATTCCGTTCTATTCCTTTCCATTCGTACGCCTAGTCGGTCTCCGTCTAGGTTTTTTAAGACGAGCTATTTCTAATGTTACAGGTTGAATAGATGGTTCTAATCTAAACATGCCTTTGAACAAGAAGAAATAGCTGGAAGACTATTTCGTCTGTTCGTATAAAATTCTTTTATAACTATGTGTCGAGCTAGTGTAAGCTAGTGTAAGCTAGTGCTAGTTAGTACATGGCGTGCGAGGCCTCAGGCACTAACTGGTGCCTGAAGCCGAGCTCTATACTAAGGCCTTGGTCCTATAACAATTCGGTGTCAGATATATCAGGTGACTGAACTTATTCAGTGTCAGGAAGTGGTTATCACGTGCAGAGCTGATTCAGTGTCAGACTTAAAAATATCAGGTAACTGAGCTTATTCGGTATCAGAAAAAGCCGGAGCTGTTTTTCCGGCACCGGCCTGACACCGTCGCACTAAATCCTGACCCCTTCGGAGCTGTATCCCCGGATCGTCGGATTCAGGGACCCGACAAAACAATGACGAAGCGAGATCAACTCACGTGATGCGAGACCTTGCCCAACCGAGGCATCTTACAGGAAAGTGTCACTCTCGAGGGGTTGATCCCCTGTAACAGCTCGCACGGGCACCACTACACCAATCATACACTGTCTTTTGGCTACTCTCCTACTGGCCTCATGGACAGTCCCGGCTCACCCGATTACAAGGCTCTCTTTGAGCAGGAAAGAGAGAAGCGGAAGCACTTTGAAGACCAACAAAAACAGACGACCTTGGTGGAATTCCTCCGCCATTGCCACAAGGTACTATCGCGACCCTTACGAGTCAGGACACCTTCTAGCTCAACAACAGGAGAAATCCCCATCCCCAAAGGAAAGCACTGCCCAACACGGCTCGAGCGATGGGTGGACTGTGCAGCCAAGCAGCAAGACATTTACAACGCCGTTCGTCGCTATCTCCAACCAGAAGATGCACCACGCCTCTTTCCGTCACGGGTTGTGCTGGACGGACTCAGTGAACACTTCAAGGGGCCAATGGGCAGTGAATACGACCTTCAGACCTATGAGCGACTTACAGTGGAAGACCATACCCGCATCCTCTTCTCAGAACTGTGCAAAATCCCTGCCGCCCGAGATGAGTTTGGGCTTGGGGATGGGGTCCTGTTTGACAGCCATGCCAGTGTCTTGACTGAGACCGAAATCAACGAAACATATACAAAAGATACCACCCCCCGTGGCAAGCCGGATCAGCTCTTTGTCCATCGAGTTGATGACAGAACCGCCACCCTTCTCACTACTGTCGAGTACAAGCCTCCACACAAGCTTCCCTTGGGGGATATCCGCAGAGGCCTTCGCGATATGGACTTGTGGAAAGAGATGGTTTGGTCAAACAAGGTGCCCAGAGACGGGGCTGAGTCATCGGTCTACAACTCACAGCGGCTTGTCTGCTCAGCTATTGTTCAGGAATATCACGTCATGATTCAAGAAGGACTTGAATTTTCCTATTTGACTACTGGACTTGCCCTCATCCTTCTTTGGGTTCCATATGATAAGCCAAGCACCTTGCGCTATTACTTCTGTGAGCCTAACCAGGAAGTGGATAATAGTGATGGAGATCTCCCACACCCCAATACATCCATTGCAAGGGTCCTCTGTCTGTGTCTGATGAGCTTTCGCTCGCGTCTACGCAATCAAGAGTGGCGGAATAAGTATTGTTCGGACCTTCGGGTCTGGACTACACGGTTTGATGGCGTATGTGAAAATGTTCGCTCTCAGCAACTGCAACAGGGTTCTGTTGCACCCTCAGATGGCACGGACTATGTGAGCCCTATTTCAGCCGCCAACAGCTCAGAGTACCAGGCATCATCATCTCCAGTCGAGTCGCCAACTGCACCAGCTCGTCGAGTACCCACAAGATCTCGAGGCGGCTGCGCACCATCAGACCTTGGCGATCATACCGGGTCCCCGGATTCATCAGGCTCTGAGTCAGATCATGCAGCATCAGGACGAAAGCGAGGCTTCAGTCAAGTTGAAGCTTCACCTTCACAGCGACTTCCTCGCCAGAATGAGCGTGACAATCAAAATGACATGTCTCAACGACAGAATGCGCAATTCTGTACACAGCGTTGTCTTCTAGGGCTACAAAACGGTAGAGCTCTAGATGATTCTTGCCCAAATGTTGATCTCCACCGGCAAAGTGGGGATGGGGTTCAGCATCCTATCAATGCTACAGACTTGGTGTTTCTTCTCAAGCAACAAATGGATGAGAATATTGATCGATGCATCCCGTTTGGGTCTTGTGGATCATACGGGGCCCCTTTCAAGCTCACTTGTTCTCCTTACGGGTATACTGTTGTCGGAAAGGGAACAACCTCAGGTCTCTGGAAGAAGGTGGTTTCTCGTGAGGCTGAGATATACCATATCCTACGGAAAGCACAGGGGTCTGCTGTTCCTGTGTTCCTTGGCACGATAGACCTAGCAAAGATCTATTATTTGCATCAAGCTGGAGAGATCCGTCACATGCTCGTCATGGGTTGGGCTGGTGAGAGTACAGCAAAACATGAGCAAACTGCAGAGCTTCACAGGGAGATCAAAAGGTCAAAAGAAAAAATCCGCACTCTAGGAGTTCGACACCTAGACCTCCGGCCTGACAATATCCTATGGAATGCTGAGCTAGGACGGGCTTTGATCATTGACTTTCACCGGTCCGAGCTGGATTATCGTCCTACTATAGATCGCTTTGGGTCATTGAAGGGATCTCAGTGTAAAGCACCGATGTCTGAGACCAAGCGAGTACGAGTGATCTAGCTTTGCCAGGTCAACGCTGTCCTGTAACTTAATAATTGTTTCAACTGAACAGAAACACGGTGTGCTCCCTATAGTGCTCAAGAAGTAGGTGACGTTTAACAGATACTGATTTCCATGTTTCTGCAGCGATCAACTTCTTTTATATTATGCCCGAATTCCTTCAAAGGAGCGAGAGGACGGAGCTACTCCTGGAATTTGCAGATGTCAATATTTTGAAGTCGAATCATTGAAATGTTTTTGCTTCAACTTGACATTAATTGCTAGGATAGTCGGAGTAACACCGCCTTCTGTGGTCTATATTACCGCATCCTCATCAGGAAGTCTATGATGTTATTCCGAGTTATCAACTCCCTAGCACATAAATTGATTTCAGTTGTCCGCATTTAATCAAAATGTCTTGCGATTCGCTTCTATCCACATCTTATGTCTGATTGGCAAATCGCGAGGGAGTTGACAATTACACGTAATAATGGCCGCAGATGCAGAGGAAGATCTTAGCAGTTAATTGAACAGCTTGCAACTTCATGGAGAACCAACCAACTTTAAAGGACGGACGCTTAAACACCTTTTAGCCAATTTATTACAACCTGCTCTTGAGAAATAAAAAGACGCGACTCAAATCCTGCCAAGCGACCGCTTTTTCGACCGAGCCAGGGCACTCTGCCAAAAATATGAATAGCCGCAGCAACGGTTCCAAAATTTCCGCCGGCTGCTTTGTGGAATTTGTAATTTTCCCTGCATCTTACTCCTGAATCTAAAAAACAATCATCTTTCATCTGATGAAATGGTGAAGGCCACTCCAACCTTGTTGTGGCTGCAAGATGCTCTGAACAAGATAGGCCTTCACCTAGACAACATAATTATTATGGATTTATTTTTGATGTTGACTGATGAATGGCTGGACCAACATCCCGATAAACGAGAAGAAGCTATTCGTGAGGCCTTCGGCCTAACCATCGATTTTATTCAAGAATTCAAGATACAGATCATCTTGTCTTGTCAGTGCTTTGCTCCGTCTCAGCACCAGCGTCGGGGCTCTTTCAGCTATACTGTGGCCGATGGGCTCCGCTCGTCAATAAACGGTGCAATGGATCAATCAGTGTCAGATCTCAAACTTCCTAGCCATACTATCCATATTATCCAAGAATTCTACTCTGCCAAGCTAAGCTACGAAGTCGACAAAAAAGGTCAATTGTTGGAAGCACTCCTACAGGAGATATTCGCTTTATTATTCGAGCCGTGTGCAGTCTGGTATGATTGTTACAAAAGGAAGAAAAGTCTCCATAAGAAAAGATCAGCCGTGAGAACTACGGCTATGAGGCTCCACAAGGAGATGGGCTGATTACGAGGAAGAATGGACAAAGGCAAAGAACCTGGGTGTGATTTCTCGTGGATCGGGTTCGATACCATACGACCAGTGGACTGAATTTAAGCGCAATCTGTCTACACTCATTGAACTATTATCTTCGACTACGTCTGGGCAAGCGTCTTGATGAGATAAAGCGGCGCCGAACCCCTTGGGCCAATATGTCACTGCACTACGTCAACGATATATCAGCGTCCGACAACATAGGATATCGAAATGACTCCCCTGCCTTGGTTCATTGCTTGTGTTTTTCCCCCGGACATTTTAATTTATTTTAGGGATATGCTTGCTGCTGCTTCACTAGCCTACTTTGCCTTCTTTCTTTCTCTCTCTTCCACGCCATCTCGGTCGAATGCAGACTTTTGCCCGCTGTCTTGGGTCGACGGCAGTGAAGAACAAGCCAGAGTCTGCCACTGATCCCGTAGACGTCATCCGCCTTGCGCGGTCAATAACTAAAGTCCCGCTTTTGCCTCCTTGATCGATACCACAATTCTCTGTCCTAAGCGATCCAAGTTGAGACGGATGCGACCCTCACGACCCAGTAATGGTGGGCATAAGGAGTCTCTCAATGAATTGCTTGCCTTTGTAGTTGAAATGAAGAACAGCTCTATCAAGCGAAATTGCATCGTAAAATCATAAACATAGGCATCAAGAACGAGTAGATCAAAGACAAAAGCTATCAACTCCCAACAGAAAAGACATGCATCACGAACACCGCATTTGAAGGCCTAGCTAAAAGTAGTTGAAAAGCAACGTAAGCTTGTGATTCATGGCATAGGCAGGCCAGGAACTGGTAGAGGTAAGCATGATATAATTCCATGAACACTTTGGGCATGCTCCTTCCCAGGGGGGAGCCGAGGGTGGGAATGCTGATAAAATCAGAAAGCTGGAAGGAATTGCTCCCAGGAGCGCATGGCAGCGCTCCTCGGTACACTTGAGCTTCTAGAGCCAGTCTTAAAGCCTGCAGGAACAGATACCTTGCTTCAGGGGACATTGATTGCTTTCTGGGGCCACTAGAGTTAGTTCCTATATCTCTATAAGTGCGAGAGATAGAAAGACTAATATTACTACTATAAGGGGTTTCTTAATACAACGAGCACATATTACACAGAACCTGGTAGAAACCAGAGAACTGTCACGGAAAACATAATAAGTATTAAAGATTGATTATTCCCAAGTAAAAAGAAATGAAAAAAATAAGATTTCTTCAATTTAACAGAAAACCTGCAAGCCTTCCAAATAATCAGTGTCAATGTCTGGTCCTGTATCTTCTTTGATATAGTAATTCCGTTCAGTGTTGAGGCGATGAGTTTCTTCTGCATGCCTATGAAGATGTATCTTATGTAGTAAATCCTTATTATATATAGAACACCTTCGATTCTGTAAGTGCTTCTCTCTCAACTACTAGTGTTGTAGAGTCGACTAGTTGTATTCGCTATACGTACTTCTGTGTCCGGCGATAAATAGGAAGATGGGTGTTGCCATAATATTAAAACCATCGTCGAGGCTTCTTTGCCTTTTTGATGTAATTTTCGGCTTTTATAAGACGACTATCTTACTGCGAAGACTCCGGAGAGCTGCAAGTCTTCTTGGCTGGCTCCGGTAACACATTAGTCTGTTCTTTATTGAACCTGTTACTTAGTACAGCCTGTGTATGTCGCTCACGCAATGGCCCATCTTCAAGGAAACAACAGTATCGGGAGATTATAGCCACAGTAATGTTCCTTCTTTACCACTCCCCCTCCAGATATTAAGAGGTAGACTATATGAATAATTTCTTAAGAAGATTAATCTGCCCCGGTAGCATCTGGCCTTCTACTTGAAGTACCTTCTTTATCTCTTCATCATCAACAGCAGCCCCTGAAAGCTGTCGCTCAATGTCTATCATGGCCTGTTTGCGGTCGAGCTCATGGCGGATCTTCCGTCTCAGTGCTCTCTCCAACCGACCGAATATATTAGAGGTTTCGCGAGTCAATTTCTCTAATCGCGATTATATCGCTAAAGTGGGATCATATTTGCACTCTTCGGCTTGCTCCCTCATTCACCGAGCGGCCTCAACATATTCTGGATATTCATAAAAAGACGCTCGTTGCTCTGATGTAAGATGTCGAGGGCGTCTCTTATTAATCCACCTACTTATCCGGGTGATCGCGCGTATCAGAGATTTGTTGGATTTACGGCCGTTCATAACGCTCTGCATATCGGTGTTGATGTAATGTGGAAGATAACGATTCAAGAAAGTGCGAGTGTCAGTGTGTTTCATAATCAGATTTCACTGGGCTTCGCTGACCGCGCTGCTTTTATTTAACATCTTCCCCCCTCCATAGCGAAAATGATGGGTGAACATTGACTGAAGGAAGCCGTGGATCTCCTCTAGATTCCTCAGACGTCCAGACATGGCACTCTCAGTCATCGGCTGGTTCCATTGGAGAACCGCACGTCTATTGACTATTTCTGTCTTATAGAAGATATAATAGTCTTCTACTTTATAGTTCAAGGGTAGTTTTATCTGTTATCGACCGCCTTCAACGAACAGCTTTCGAAGGCGCTCCATAGAGGAAAGCGCAGGGACTTCGAAGGCTTGAAGCCAAAAGGAGTATACCGAAGATTAATGTATGAGGGCTGAAGACAAGTGACGGACCGTTGATGACTTCAGAGAAAGGAAAATTGTTACTAAGGAGAAGTATTAATATTAGAATCTTTATTACCCGGGTTCAATACATAATACATACACTTGCGAAGTTCCGAGGAATTTCTTTGTATGCTCCGACTTGATCTCCGCCAAAAGTACAGGAGGGCCTCCATCAGGATTCTGTTATATAGAGAAATATAGATGTTTAAATTGTAGCGAAAGAAGAGCATGCAGCCGGTTCACGGTAAAAATACCAAGCATGTTGAAGAGGCAGAGCTGGATTCATTCATAACCAAAATAAAATCGCCTTTCCTGAGTTCAGAGGATCGTCTCGTTCAATTCAGTCAAGTCTTGGACGTACACCGGCTCCTTGCCTCGTTCTTGTTAATCCAGGTTAAATTTATCGATGAGCTTCCGGATACCCTGGGCCCAGTCAGTCAACTCTGAGTGTTGGCTTACAGGGAATGACTTACCGCATTAACTAATCTCTTCGCTATCTTCAGCGGTGATCCTGGTCCGTGTAATTCTCTGATAGTAACCCTGAAATCCTTTCCAGTCAGCTTTTAGGGAGCTAGCTTTTGACGTTCCCTCGAGATGTCGACCGTCTTCACTGTATTTTAGCTTCATGCAGTAGTTGAAAAATTGATGCATGTTATTAGGGGTAACCTCGCGCAATGCCTCCTCCGGATTATCCCATTTTATAAGCGCACCAGGCTGACCAGCCTTTACTCAGCAGTACCTACGCCTCGTATCAGTAACCACCTCCATATTGCGTAGATCTGAATCAATACTTACTTGTGCCAGCGCTTTTCTATTCGTTGACCCTGAACCTTAGTTTAGTCGGAGCACCTATAATCAAGCGGTATATCTGCAAGGTCCTCGTCTGTATCGTTATCAGGGTCATCACTGAAATCAGGTAAAACACCAGCGTCCGCTGGGCGGTGTATGGGTTGTTTTGGATGCGTTAACGGCCTGCTACGGTCGCCGGGAAGACAGGTAGGTTCCGGGGTGGTTAGCCCGGTGAATTTGAGGCGTCCCTAGAGTCGGAGGCGTCGGTGGTATCGAAGTCAGGCCGGAAAGATACTACGGAAGTGTTACTGTTGATTGCTGAGGATGGATCTGCAACATCGCTTATTTTGTGTCTGGGGAAACAAAATATGTGTAAAGGTACTCTAGGCAGGTAGCGCTGAATGGAAAAAACGAGCGACTGTGAGGCACGGGTTGAAGGGGGACTGGCAAAGAATAAGTACCAGAGGAGAGGAGGGCTGGGTAGGATAAACGGATCAGTTAAAACCATACTGCTAAGATAAACAGGTCAGTTTAAAACTGTACTGATAAAAAACAATAGTTTAATTTAAAAATTTTAAATTAAATTATATAAATAATATAAGATTATATAATCTTTTTTTTTAATTTTTTTTAATGATTATAGTTTTTATAGTCTTCTATAAACAGTAAACTCTAACAGCCTGATTATAATATATAATAAAGATTTTATTTTTTTTACTGTAATACTAATCTATAGGATTCTATATTTAAATTTATTATTTTATATTATAAATTACTGTAAAAGGTTTATTTTTTAAATTTTAATATATTATCTATAATCTAATAAACCAGATCTAATTATAGATTATAAATTTATAATCCAGTTATCTATTAGTTCTATAATGTATAATAAAGAATAAAGACTTTACTTCTTTACTATAATATTAATTTATAAGATTTTTTATTTAAATTTTATTATTTTATATTATAAATTATTATAAAACTTTTATTCTCTAGATTCTAATATTTTATTTATAATTTAATATAAATAAAATATAGAATATAATACTAGCTTTAAATAACTTTTATAAGATTAAAATTTATTAAAATATTATAAAAATAAATATTTTAATTAAGCTAAGTCTGGAGTTCTGATATAATTTTACTGAATATAATAATACTATTATTTATATTATTAATAATTAGATCTAATAATTAGTAAGTTTACACTTTTATAAACTTTTTGAAATAATTTTAATTAAATTCTTATTAATATAAGATTTTAATACTAATTAAAAATCTAATAAAATTTTATAATAATTTATATCTTCTATAAAAAAATATCTAGTTAAAATAAAAAATAATTTTTAATCCGGATTAATCTAGTAGTTAATTATAATTAATATATATTTTATATTTAAAAATTTTTATAATAATTAGATATATATCTTTTCAGTTTTCAGACAGTTTTAAAAAATATTAAATTTTAAAAAAATATTAAAGTAATAAAATTAATTATTTATTTAAATTAAATCTATTTAATAGTTTAAAATAATAGATAATAAATAATAAAAAAACTGTAAAACTTAATTAAAAAAATTATATTTATTATAAATTATAAAGATTTAAAATCTTAATTAAATATAAGATTTCTAGATAAATACTGATAAACAAAATAAATAAAAATATATTTATAATAATTTTTTAATTAATATCTATTTAATTATTTATTTTAAAATATCTGTAAATAGCTGTTTTTTGCAGCTTTTATAAAAATAATAATTTATAAAACTAATTTGAGAATTATTAATTCTTAAATACTGTAGAATATATAAATATATAATATAATAAATATAAAAAGTTCTATTAAAAAATAATATATTTTCTTTAAAATTAATTTATATTATTAATTTTTTTTGATTAAAATGAAATAATAATTTCTAGATTTATATATAGCTATAACTATAAGTTTAACTAAAAAAAATTGTTTATTATTATTTATAAAAGATAAAAATCTTCTTTTAAAAAATTAGATAGAGAATAATCTTATAATTCTTTATAATCTGCTTAAAATTAAGATTTAAAAAAGAATAGATAGTATAAATTAAAAAACTAATATTAATATATATATTATAGTCAGTAAAGATCTGAAAAATAAAAAAAAAGAATTTAATAATATTCTTTAAAAATAAATTAAATAATTATAATTAACTTATAGTATTAAGCCTATCTATATAAATATTTTAAATATAAAAAAATAAAAAAAAACTTTTATAAAAAAAATAGTATTATTTTTTTTAAAGATATTTTAAAATAAATATAATTTATTATATTTTAATATATAGTAAAAAATCTTTGCTGAAAATATTAAATCTTATTTATAAATCTTATTTATAATATCTAGTAATTATTTAATAAAATAGTTTTAAAAAAAATTATTATATTTAATAAAAAAAATAAAAAATTAAAATAAATATAAATTATATAATAAATATCTAAATATAAAAATCTTATAAAACATTTTTATAGATTTTCCTATATTTTATAATTCTCAGAAAATATAGACTTTAGGATAAACTAAATAAACAGAATAATATAGAAAATTATAATTTTAAAATATATATAAATATACAAATTTTAGATATAAAATAAATAATTTAAAATTTTTTTAAATTTTTTAATATAAAAAATAAATTATTATAAATTTAGAGAATTATTTAAATTAAAATTAAATAATTTTTAATTTTATTTTATATTATATTAATATTTATATAAAATATATTAATAAAAATAAAAATATATATTTTAAGTTTTTTACTACTATTTTTTATTATAAAAATTATTGTTTTACTTAGAAGTATATTTTATTTATTTAAATAATCTAATACATTATTTATTTAATTTTATTAATTTTATTAATTTTATTAAGTTTATTAATTTTATTTATGTTTTTAAATTCTCATTATCTGTCTAGAATTTTAAGTAAATTAGTAATTATTAAATTAATAATTCTAATAATTAATATTTACCTAGATATTTATTTTTTAGTTTACTCATTAATAGTATAAAGTTTTAAATCTAAATAATTAGAATTTAAATTTTAATAATAAAAACAATTTTTTATAGAATAAAACAGAATAATTTAATAAATTAATTAAATTATTAAAACTATATTAGTAAGAAAAACAGATTAGTTAAAATTATAAATATTCGAGTCTTTTTACTATTTATTTTATTATTTGTTTTATTAACTACCTCTATCTATTTTAAGTGTTAATAAAGATAGATTATAATAATCTGATTTGTTAGATTATTATCTGAATATTTTAAATAATAAAAAAATATATATTTTCTAGATAATATTAAACATTAATTTGTTAAAAATTATTTTTAACTATATATTTTATTATTTATTAAATAAATAAATTAGTTAGTTAAATTACTAAAAGCCTAAAACTGTACTGCTAAGAAAAATAACTTAGTTTGAATTATACTGCTAAGTTAAACAGATCAGTTAAAACTATACTATTAAGAACAATAGATTAGTTTAAAACTATACTGCTAAAAAATGGTTTAATTTAAAATTTTTAATCTATATTATTAAAAAAAAATAGTTCAGTTTAAAAATTTAAAACTGTACTGTTTTTTAGTAGTACAGTTTTAAACCAACCTAACAGTTCGGTTACAAAATGTCTAACCGGAACCGCGCCGGAACAACACTAGACTTAGAGCCTGGGCCCTGGCTTGTAAGAATCGTTCATGTGTCCCTACCTACTGACTAAATAACACAGGCCTTTTATAGTATATCATATTAAAATCCTAAGATCTTGCTTACTGATCAGTTGCGAAACAACCATATTCCTTACTATCTTCGAAGCCTTGAGCCAATCATCTCATTATCTCATATCACCATCACACCGTAATCCCGGATCTCTTATTATCACGTGATCTTTGTTTCTCGAAGATCAATCTTCAATTCGCCATCTGGTTCTGAGCAGAGCATGTTTTGTAGTGAACGGGTGACCGACGGCGATATTCAGGATGGCCTGTGCTGTGCCATGAAGTCACGCTGCGCGAGAACATATGCATCAAGGGGATCTACTACATTTCCCAGGGGGGGAGCTCGGCAGAAAATGAAGCCAACCTGAAGACATTACATGAATCTCTACTTATTGTGTTCCCGCGCATCACAATAGTGGAGATAGGTCATGACACCGCAAAATTGCCTTTGTTGTGCAATTGGGACGATGACAGCCGGGGGATGTCTGGAAGCAGGACGAGAGCTGGCCAATAAATACCAATTAGTCCCTTTATTGGTTGGTTTGCATCAAATCAACCTTGGAGGAAGTCAAACACTTCAGGTAATGCTGACCATGCGAATGGCACACCGCCAATAACAACAACAACAGCAACAACAACAACAACAACAACAAAAGAAAAGTCCATTGGTTCCTACTTCACTGTTCTAGTCACTCTCCATTGAAAGTAATAGCGCCTCCCAGTAGAGTTCTAAGATCAATGGGGTTCATTATTGTATTCCATGTCTCATGCGTTGCTTCTCGCGCTCAAAATATTCATACTGACAGTGACTTTTGGGGCTCTTTGCTTGCTCAGGTTCCCGATTATGTGAAATATCTCCAAGTGGTTCTCGTCGGGGTTGCAGCTTTGCCCGCTCAAAATCAATAAACATCACCCGACCATTTTCCTCGACCATGTTGCCGGTTATCGGATCGCCCTGAAGCACATTGAGTTTGTGAATCGCCTGCAAGGATTTCTCGGCTTTTTGCAGTTGTTGACAGCGATCAAAATCGTCGTGCTGGTCTGCAAATGACCTGCCAACACAATTCATGAACATGAGATGAACGATCTCGGCAATACCATCATAAGAGAATGGGTGGCGAAGTCGCAGGCTACCAAGTAGCACTGGAACGTATAACCCTTGGATTGGAGCGAGATGCGAGTATATAAGCTCCTCATGTTTCGAGCTAGCGACAAACTCGACTGGCGCGCCTTTCCCCACGAAGGTATATCCATGGGACCACAGTGTGATTTTGAAGAGCGCCCCGCGACTCCCGTGCACATGCAACGACTCGCATCCTAGTTGTGTATCAAGCTGCTGATGGTCGCTGAAGAATTGCCGGTCCAACCGACAAATAAGGGTCGATGGAGTCGGTCGATGTCGATCCACCCCATGATCCAACACATTCGGACATTGCTGATCTAACTTTCCTCCCTTGACTAAGCCCATAAGGCACTTCTGGGAGCAATATTCCCGGGACTTGCCTTTGGAGCCTGAACCTTTATTTTTTTATAGTATTTGCAGGATAGCCGCTATCGTCCGCCGTAGTTGTCTTGCTTCCTCTCTCTCACTTCCTCTCCCCCTCCTCTCCTCCTCCTCCAGCAAGTCCCGAGTCACTGTCAGCATCAACTCGCATCCAGTCCCCTCCGCTCCAATGGATCTTTGCCTTTATCGCCTGCTGGGTAATCGCCTCACCGTGATACGCCTCCGTCCCGACCCGCGCCCCCCGGAAGCTCCCCGCGGTGGAGCCATGCCGGGAATCCCGACCCCGCACGAGGCCGCTTCTTGCGATCCGTCCCTGTCCCGGAAACTTCTCCTCCGCCCTCCTCGTGCTTCTCACCTCCAGTAGCCTTGTCCCCGCCGGCCTTGCCAGGAGACCCCGTCACACCCGAGCGGAAAAGGCAGGTAGATCGCCGTTCATGTCTCGGTTGGACGAGCAATCTCCTGACTCATCGAATCCATGGCGGCGCCTCGGAGTGCTAAGGACAGTCCGCTGCCTTCGAGCATAGCCACCGAGAGTCGACGCTGGTCCACCTCCAGCGCCGATGGGCCAGTCCCCGCCAAGCGGCGGAGAAGAGCGTCGGGCTCCCCTGCCACCAAGCCCCAGGGACCGCGCCAGAAGATCACCAGAGCCTGTGACAACTGCAAGGAGAAGAAGACTCGCTGCACAGGGACTCTGCCCTGTGTCAGATGCGCGAAGCACTCGCTGTCTTGCGAATATAATGCGGCCTATTCTCGGGGGTTGCCCCCACAGCCGCTCCCCGCTCCCTCCTCGATGGCGGAGGATTATGCCTACAGTCCCCAGGCGAAAGAAGCCGCCATAAACGGGAGCCCGAGCCAGAAGAGGTCACAATCGGCCCGGCGATCCCTAGGGTCAGACCTAGGCTCCCGTCAGCAGCCCCGGGTTGGAAATGAGCTATCCCAGCGCAACTCGCCGGACCCGGCGGTGACTGACTTGGAGGGCAACTATCTGGGGCCCGCATCGGGAGTGTCGTTTCTCACTCGAGTCTGGCGTCGCCTGCACCAGGATGAGCTGCATGCCATACCCGATGGACTGCAGAACGAATCCTCTCCCAAGAACACCTCCGTGTTTATGTTTGGCGACAAGCCGTACTCGGACTATCGGGAGACTACATTTACGCTGCCTCCATTCGACAAGGCAAAGGAGCTGGTCAATCTCTACTTTGACTTCTCCATGGTCACGTATCGCTTTTTACACCGGGGAAGTGTAGAGGAGTGGCTTCGACAGGTGTACGAGAGTAATGTCTCGTCGTCAAACCCTCCCACTGGTCCAATGGTAGTACGAACGGCTATCATCCTCATGATATTTGCCGTGAGTACGCTCTACGAAGAGCAAAGACCTCTTCATCAGATAGATGGATGGTGTCGAAGGTGAGCTTCCACTTGCCTGTAATATGCTTGATACGGTACTTAGCCATTCCAGCGAACAGTGGTATGCGGCCTCTAAATATATGACTTCCCTAGAGTCTGGGCCTCCTCGACTGGAGACGGTCCAGGCAAGGTTGGGCCAGTGCCTCTATCTGCTTTCCACCTCCAGGGCCAATGAATGCTGGTATGCCTTTGGCACAGCCCTTCAGTTGGTGACTGCCATGGGCCTGCACCGTAGATGCCCGGGCAAGCGCCCCAAGGGAGGGAACACGTACCTGGATCGAGAGCTGCGCAAACGCATCCTGTGGAGCGCTTATATGCTGGACCGGTACCTCAGCGTCATGTTTGGTAGACCGCGGTTATTGCATGATGAAGACATAGACCAGGATCTTCCGGAGGAGGTTAATGACGAAGATATGTTACAAGATGATCCGGCGAGAAGAACAGGGTCTGCGGATTGCATGATGATTGCATCTATTCTTCACTTCAAGTATGTTCCCCCCCTTCTCTATCAGCGCTAGTACTGAGTATGTAGACTTGGTCGCATCTTGGGCGACATTTCGCGACAACTCTACACGGTGAATCCTTCGTCTCGAAGTCCAGCTTTGGAGACAGCTGCTCGCCTCACCTTTGAGCTCGAGCAGTGGAAAGCTACAGCACCGGCCCTTTTCAACAGTGTTCGCGCGACGAGCCTCATCCCCCCACTGTGTAGGCAGAGCCAGGTTCTGCAGCTTGCATATTCACATGCGGTGATACATGCTACGCGCTCATTCCTTCTAAATGACTTTACGGATCTGAGACGCAGACCGCAGGCTCCATCGCCGATGGTCTCCAGTCACGTACGGAAGTGTGTTGAAGCCGCCCAGCAAGTCATGGAATTAGTCGACAGCCTCGCAAAGCAGAGCGTCCTGATCCAGTCGTTCTGGTTTACCCATTATGTATGTTTCTGTGCCATCACGGTGGTCTACATATATACCATCCAGCAGTATCGAACAGCGTCTACCCCCGAGACAGCTTCACAAGGTCCTGAAGATATCGGGCGTCTATGTCCGCTCTTCCAGCTTGCAGAGACGTGCCAGCAACACCTTGCGGAGGCCACCCGCAAGAATTGTCCCAGCCGGCGATATAGTATTATTCTGGAGGAGCTAAGAAAGGAAGTCCACCGACATATTGATCCGGACGTTGGCCCGGCTGGTGACTCATCTGAACAATTTCAAGGCATGTATGGCCAATGTGAAGGGTTGGCAACGGAACCACGACAGGCCAATCTCACCAACATGTATCCTCAGATGCCGCTGGATATCAGTCCTCTCAACTATCCGGGCCTGCCCTCGACAGAGCCAGCGGGACAGCCATTCGGGCCTGATAGTGACATTGGTCCTATCGATAATCTGGAGGGATCTATCTGGTGGACTCAGTTAGATTCTTGGGTGAGTTCGTACCCGCATCTACATGGGTATGCTGCTAACTGTAATGCAAGGCTTTTGCTAATTTGCCCGGTAATTCTTCGACATTTGGTTTGTAATAGATACCCGCGTATTTTCTGTCTTAATAGCCGTCTCCCAATGAGATCTTAGGCTACATCAACAAATCTTGTTATGAGACGTGACTACGTCATCCGGCAGCTCTCTAGTTGTGTAGTCGCTTTCCGGGGTAAGCAAGGTCGGATATCCTATCACCTGGCTTTGATTCCTCTGTGCTTGCTTTATCCGGTGCAATTCTTCTAGAACATGCTTTTCCGAGCCCAGAGTGCGCCAGATAACGAGTGATATTCACGGGGAATACCCTCCGCGGATATGTATCCGAACTCGACCAAGGTTTCCGTTCCTCGCGGGAGCAATGCCTCTTGTGGAGAAGCCCCGTGCAGATGTATTAAAGCGGATGAACCCTTATAGTCCTCGGATTGCTTCTAGTTTGATCAGTATCTACAAACCACTCATTCAATAGACACCATTACTGCTTCCAACATGCTCTCCGCAATCCCACCCCAAGCACCAACCGTACATGACCCTTTCTCCAAGGCCGATCACACCATGCAGGAACAAGAACCTCAAAGGGAGCCCCTTACAGTCGATGAGCTTGTTAGACTCCGTGCATCCTCCGGAGCCTCGCAGCCCATCATATCCTACCCGCAAGCCGGCATCGAGTATGTTGACTATCCTCTCCATCAACTGGATGTCTTCGCCTTTCGCGTCTCAAAGGTGCTAGCAAATCTCATTCCGCCTCGAGCGTCGTCGGCAGAGACTCCTAAGGTCATTGCCTTGCTGGGGCCGTCCGATCTCAACTATCTGGTCATGCTGCTGTCTTTGGCGAAACTCGGACACAGCGGACTGCTTTTGTCGACACGGATATCGGTGGATGCGTATGTGTCGTTACTGGAAAAAACCCAATCAAGGCATATCTTCATCCATAGCTCGCTCCGAGACACAGCTGCAGACATCAAGCAACGTGTTCCCGACCTCCTCATCGATGAGATCCCAACGGAAGAATATTACAACTTTCCCATCACCGAGTATATCGACACAAATCTTCTCCCACATCTGGACCCCGTGGCGGAGTCCAAACACATTGCATGGATCATCCATTCCAGCGGCTCAACTGGGCTTCCCAGGCCTATTTTCCACACCCAGGCCGCTGCCTTGAAAAATTACTCGGGCCATATGAACATGTCTGGATTTGTCACTCTGCCATTATATCACAATCACGGGATCAGTTGTCTTTTTCGAACGATCCACGCCCGCAAACAGCTGCACCTCTACAATGCGGATCTGCCACTTACTCGGCAGTACCTCCTTGACATCATGGCGCATAGGGATTTTGAAATCTTCTACGCTGTTCCTTACGCTCTGAAGCTGCTTGCTGAGACTCCAGAGGGTATATCCGCTCTGGTTAAGTTCAAAGCTGTGATGTTTGGGGGCTCTGCATGTCCGGATTCGTTGGGTAATTTGCTAGTGGACAATGGAGTTCATCTCATCAGTCACTACGGATCGTAAGCAACACCCCCGAGATACCATCGTCAGACTCTGCTAATATCCCCAGTACCGAAACCGGCCAGTTGATGATGTCGTCCCGGCCTCGAGACGACAAAGGGTGGGATTGGCTCCGTCCATCGGAGACCGTGCAGAAGTTCCTGCGATTCGAGGAGCGGTTCCCGGGGGTGTACGAGCTTCTGTGTCTGGACGGCTGGCCCTCCAAAGTCATGACCAATCAGCCAGACGGCTCGTATGCCACCAAAGACCTGTTCCTCAAGCACCCGACAATGGAGGCATACAAGTACTATGCCCGCCTAGACGATACCATCGTCTTGGTGAACGGAGAGAAAGTGAACCCGCTGGACCTGGAAGGACGAGTCCGACAAAGTAGTGCAGTCGCCGAGGCTATTGCTTTTGGAGCAGGCAAAGCAAGCATCGGACTGGCTGTGATCCGCGCCCAGGACACCGAGTCACTCTCTGACGAGGCCATCATCGAGGACATCTGGCCTGCTGTGGAGAAAGCCCATAAATCACTGCCTGCATTCGGTCAACTGTCCAAAAGCATGGTTCGTGTGTTGCCCGCAGACACACCATACCCGCGCACCGACAAGGGCACCATCATCAGACAGGCCTTCTACAAGAACTTCAACGACCTGATCGAGGAGATCTACGCTTCCGGCGATGCCATGACCGGAACACTTATCCTATCCGAACCCGAGCTACGAGCATTCCTCAAGGAGCAACTCCTCCAGATCCTCCAGCTCAAGAACCCAGACGTCTTGACCGAAGATGCAGACTTCTTCTCCCTCGGGATGGACTCCCTGCAGGCCACCCAGCTTCGCACCATCCTCATACAGACCCTCGACACCAACAACCACACACTCGGACTGAACATCGCCTTCGAACAACCGACCATCACCTCCCTCGCCCGCTTCCTCTCGGCCCTCTACACCGGCGCCACCGGCGCCACCCAGCCCATCGTCGAGCAAATGCAAGCCCTAATCGACCAATACAGCCACTTCACCCCCCACATCCCCCATCCCAACACCCTCCCCGGAAAAGCCATCGTACGCCCC
>KZ826012.1:0-20443 GCA_003184645.1 Aspergillus ellipticus CBS 707.79
ACCAACCAACCCCCCCAACCCCAGATCCCTCCACACGACATCCCTCCCGCCCCCCATCGCCCTCGTAATCCCAAACGCGGCATGCTGATCCGGCACAACATCATCCTCGTCTTCCGGGTTAGGCGGCTGATACTGCGGCAACAGATAGATTTCCTCGATGGGGAGGAACGACGGCGTGGTGGTGGGTGACGCGGACGTGCCGTAGGTAATTTGTCCTGGGTTCGATGGGTTTTGGTGCGTGTGTGGGTGCGTGGTGTGGGAGGTCGAGGTCGAGGTGCTGGTGCTGGTGTTGGGCGAGGTGTGCGGCCGGGTGAAGTCTTCGAAGTAGTCTGCTAGGCGCGGGTGGTGCATGTGGATTTGGGTGGGGGTGCTGTCTTTGCTCTGTTTTGCGCAGGGCGCGTTAGTTTTGGGAGGGAGAGGGGGAGGGGGGGAGGGTACCATTGTGATTGTGGCGCTGTGTCGCGCGGTAGGTGGGTGAGTGGGTGGGTGTATTGTTGTTGTCGTTGTGGTTGTGTGTGGGGGTAGATGTTAGGTTGGTATAGTGTGGTGTGGTGTTGAGAGTTGCGCTGAGCTGAGCTGAGGTTGAGGTTGAGGTTGAGGTTGAGGTTGTAGGGGTGGTTTGGTTGTAGGGGTGGTTGCGGAGTATCTACAGGTGGTGTATGCAATGGAATGGTTTGTTTGGACTACCGATAAGATAACGCTTCCCGCATTGGGAACTCTACCAACTTTTCCTCCTCACTACCTTAAGGTACCAGTCAACACAATACAGTACATGCAAGCTAACCCGAAAGCCCATCCCATCCAGAAATCAAATCAAATTACAAATTCGTACTCATGCGATGCACAATCGGCACCGCGCTCGGAGGCAGACTGCCCATCTCCGTCACCACCATGTCGACGTACTCCGCCGGCGTCACGTCGTACATGATGTTGAGCAGCTGCAGGTTGGCCGACCCCTTCCAGTCCGTCAGTGGCGACGGCACCTTCTGCGCCGCCGTGCTGGGCTCCACGGGCGGCGGCGCCGCCTTGCCCTTCTTCAGCTCCGTCGCCGCCGGGGCCGCCGGGTCGGGCAGCCCCGTCAGCTGCTGCACCGGGTCGGCGATGACCAGCTCGTCCGCGTCCGCGATCTCGTTGACGACGATGCTGTCCAGCGCCACGCGGTCCGTGAACTTGACCGTCTCGCAGCACACGATCACCGGCACCTCGACGCCGCCGGCGCGCTCCTTGGCCGACATGGCGACCAGCGCGGTGCCGACGCGCGAGTACAGCCGCCCGTTGCTGGTCATGGCGTGCGCGCCCAGGAACACCTTGGTCGCGTCCTTGATGGCATGAGAAATCCCATTCATGAGGGAGTACTGCACGTCCAGCCCGGCGTTGGCCAGCGTGCGCGCCAGGTTCTTGCCCTCGAACAGCGGCCGCGAGTCGATGATCGACACGCGGAACTTCTTGCCCTGCTTGTGCGCCGTCAGCAGCGTCTGCTTGACGATCGAGCTGCCCGCAAACGTCACGATCACGTCGCCGTCCTGGATCTTCTGCGCGGCGCTGCCCGCGATCACCTGGTCCGCCACGGTGATCTTCTCGCGGATGAAGCTGTCGATGAAGTCGCTCAGCTCCGCCTTGGCGTCGGCTTCGGGCACGGACGGGTCGATGGACGAGATGGCCAGCTTGAGCGCGCGGATAGCATTGCCCTGGCTGATGGACAGGGGGCGGCACGTCGAGAGGTAGGTGATCTGGTGGGACAGGTGGGTGGTCAAGTGGCGCGCGAGCGAGGTGCCCAGGGGGGTGGTGTAAGCTTCGATGACCTGATACAGTCAGTTAAAAGTTAAACAAAAAAGAGTGTCACCAGACACGTAAGCCCCGTAACAAAAAAAAAAAAAAAAAAGAAACATACCCTCTTAAAAGCCAACAACGTCGCGACACACCGAGCACTGCTTCCACACACGACATAGTCCCTCATCTGCAAGCCCAGCGCCAACACAGCCGGATGCACTTCCTTGCCCGCACCCGCCACCGTAGTCCGACGCTGCTGGCCATACAAGTGGCCAAAGACCGCGACATTCTTGTCCTCCTGCTTCTTCTTGACCTCCGCCGCGCCTGTCAGCTGCGCCGACCCCCGGCGCGGCGCCTGCTTCTGCCCCTTCTGCTGCTGTCCCGGAGTCGCCGCAGCGTCCTTCCCTCCGGCACCGCCTGAGCCAGCGGCGCCCTTCTTCGCTGAGGGGGTTCCGGGCGCAGCACCACCAGCATTCCCGGCGGGCGCTTCTCTCTCGGCGCGTTCGCGGGCGCGACGAGCGGCCTTCTCGGCCTTGGCTTTCTTCTTCAGTTCGGCGGGGGTGAGCGCCCCATCGGCGGCGGAGGCGGCGGCGGCATTGTCTTTGGGTTTGGCGGGTTGCTTGGAGGAGGGCTGTTTTGGGGGCTTGGTGGAGGTGGAGGCTGAGTTTGAGGTGGAAGTGGAAGTGGAGGTTGCAGGTGTGCTGGTCGACGCTGGAGGGGCGGCGCTGGGCGCCGGGCCCTGTGTCGATTGGGGCTGTGATGACATGCTGGAGGTCGAGGCAGCGACGGGGTTGGCCCTGGGGGAGACGTGATTGCAGGAGGGAGGAGGAGGAGGGGCATGGGCGACTTTTTCGGAGGTTGTGGGGGTGGCCGCCCGTTGACTCAGACTCGGCCTCACGCCCGCGATGATGCCATAAGCAGCGCCCCCGGCAGCCCTAGCCGCGTGCCAGAGCCCCGACAGCAGCTGGCCCATGCAGAATGCTGCGTCGTACGGAGTAGCTGGGAGCCTGGTAGGACAAAGGGATGGACGGTGGGCTCCGGAATGGAGAGAGAAAGGAATGATCCTCTGCCAGCAGCCAAGAGCCTTTACATGTGCGCTCCCGCACGGAGCATAGCTGCCCTCTGGCTTCTGGCCAGCCACTTCATCGGCATGGGTTCCTGCAGCGACTAATCATAACTGGCTCATGGATTCGGGCATCAAACATCTGTCATGTGTCACTCGCCATCCTACCATACATCGTGTCATCGTCGAGAGAAACAGAAAGAAAAAAAAAAAAAAAAAGAGGCCAGTAAAGACAAGAAATCAAGCAGGGCCCGGTTCAACAGAGGTATCAGAACCAGCTACCCCAGGATATGTGCACCAAGTCGTCCAACCAACGCCGTAATTACAGAAAGCCACCCGCCGTCCTCTATCGGTTGTTTGCCCAAACATCGCCCAGCGCCCGCCGTCGCTTCCGCCCCTCCGACCGCCGGCTAGGTCGGAATCGCTTATGGTCCGTTGCCAGCTTGCGTTTGAACATGCTCAAGTCATCCAGAAGATTCTCCATGTGCGCCTGCATATCGTGTGCCTCGATCTGACTGGTGTCACTCTCCAGTGTATCTTCATCCTCCCAGATGAGGTCCGGCTCCGGCTCCGGCTCCGCTTCCAATGGCGGGGTGTGCGCACGGCTGTGCCTCCGACGGGTCGTCAGAGCCAGGTCGGTCTCGTTTACATTGTAGAGGCTGCTGCCCCGGCGCTTGGGCACGATCAGCGGCGGAATCGGGTTCCGGATGCTGTCCAGCGCCAGCTTGAGGTGGTTGCGCATCGCCTCGTTCTCCGTCTGCAGCTGTCGGATCTTGCACTCGCTGACCATTTTGGTCTCCTCCATCAGCCGCTGGAGCTTCTCCACCTTCTGCTGGTACTCCTCCAGTCGTTCGTTCTGGTTCTCGTTCTCCCGCCGGCTAGCCGTCGCCAGGCTGACGCTCAGCTGCAGCGTGCGGATCGTCTCGGCCATTTCGGCGATCTGCTTGTCTCGCTCTTCCGCAGAGAGGTGGTCCTGGTTGACCCGAGCGCGCGTGCGGATGCGCTTCGCTTGGTCCGCGTATCGGAGAGTCGAGAGCGTCTCGTCGTAATCGCTGGGGGAAATACACGCTATCATCGCTGTCTTCGAGTTGCCGCCTAAGCTATCCTTCAGCAGCCAGGTAAGAATGGAATCTCGGTATGGAACGACGTCTTTGGTCTTGCGCTTGCCCGGGCGCCCCGGTTTTGGATCGGCCAGTGCAGCGATGACGCGACCCAACGTTGTCAGGGACTTGTTGATATTGGACCCCTCGCGCAGTCGTTGACCAGTCGCTTCGGTGGACTTGGCACGTTCCGAACCTGCAAGATCGACCAGACGGATGCGTGCAGTGCGTTCGGTGGTTTCATCCGTCGAAAGGTCGTGATGGATCTGCTTCAGCGTGATCGTAAATACCGCGTGGGATCGTGACGATGTGTCGTTCATCTTGGTGCTGGCCACCGTGCGGGACATGTCGCCTTTGCGCATGAACTTCATGATCTCATCGTAGTTCTTTGCCGTCACCTCTGTCAGGTCCTTGACGTACGGCCCCTCCGAGGGCGACTCACGGATGCGGAGATAGTTCGGGGGGTTGCTCCGGGGCACCAAGAGATCGCACACATGTTCGTTGTAGACCTCGAAGTACGAGACACGGACGTTGAAGCTTACGTTGGGGGTTGCAGCGGTTTCGATGCGTTGGAACAGGTCTTCGCAGGTCCGGGGTATCAGTCCCGGTTGGTCCGCCGTGCCCATCATGGTGTAACTCTTGCCGGAGCCGGTCTGCCCGTAGGCAAAGATACAGGTGTGGTATCCCTCGAAGTTGTGATCCAGGAACTCCTCCCCCAGGCAGTTGTATACGTCTTCCTGGCGGGCATAGTGGCCGTCCTTTTCGTTATGTGACCAGAAGGAGTTGTCGAAGATGAACGACTTATCTTCCAAGACCTTTCCGCGCGCCTGCGATTTAGGCTTTCCTTCGTCCTGTGCGTTCTGCGGCGCTCTCAGCTTGGTCATCTGGGTGTGCGGGTCCATGCTGATCAGGCATTGGGCCTTACGGTCGATCTCTATCATGCGCAAGATGAAGATCGCGATTAGCCTTTCCGTGACACATCCTGCACTGGCCCGACTTACCTCTGGGCAGGAACTTTCTCACTCGGACGACCACCCGCACATTGCCACCGCCGCCGGCAGAGGGACTGGACACCCCCTCGACGCGGTGGGTCGCGATGGCCACGCTTTCCCGGGCGCGCAACGAGGGACTGGATGCGGTCGACCGCATGGGGGCGGCGGAGGCGGTCATGGAGAGGGCGGACGGACTGGTGATGCCGGTGACGGCGGAGCTCCCAGAGGACGAGGCGGAGGACTGGGAGCCCGGACCGGCGCCATGGCCGATATGGTGGTAGAAGCGGGGGTCCAGGGACATTTCGGGGCCGTGATCCCTCAATAACTGCATACACTGAGTGAGGTGTTCGCGCTGGCGCTGAAGCAGGCAATGGTACATACAGGCAACTGTACCGCCGGGGGCAAGGACCAAGAGGCGGGTATGGGTATCCGGGGTGTCGGAACGTGGGTATATGGGTCGTGGCTGCTGGGTTAGTGGACCCAGAACGGGGCGTGGTGCCTTCCCTGGGGAGCTGAGGGCAGTAGGAGGAGGATCGTATACACAATATGTACTTGCGCGGACCACCCGTCTGCAAGTCAATTGACGTGCGGCACTAAACAACCGGGTGGCTCGCTATCGACATGGGTAAACAGCCGGGCTCGAGGGTTCGGGGCGTCTGCTATGGAAGGTGAAAGAGAGAAACATGCAGGGAGGGGGCGGCAAGGAGACGGGAGACAGCAGCCCCTGTCTGGAAGACACAGGAGGAGGCACGAGTGAGCCAGAGCGAGCCAGAACGAGCCGGGAGAAACAGCGGTCGGGGAAAACCAGAGGCGAAGGCTGGGGGAGATCGCGAATCTGGAGTCTGGCGATGATTCCATCGCCGCGCGAGTTTGGGGATTGCCCGATCGGGCCTGGGGCCAGCCTCAGGCAGGGGCCGGCCACGCGTTGCCATGGCGATCCTCAGGCCTCCGCGGCGAACTCGTCCGGGCGGCTCCGATTATTCCTGCGATCCTAGTATCCTAGTATCCTAGTACTACACTCCACCACTCCACTACTCCCTAGGGACGCCATGCAAGGGCTCGCGCTTCACAACAACAATCTGATTGTTTCGTTGGCCCGGCGGTCAAGGAGTGAGCCCCCGGAAATTGGTACTAGCTACACATGTCTCATGTCTTATCCAGATCTGACAGACCTCCGTTCCTCAGCTCTTGTCCTGCAAAGAGTGACTGACAACATTCAAGTGGACTGACAACATTCAAGTGGACGTTCATCACCACCAAATCGTCTGCCAGATGCCTCTTCCCTCCTGCATCGTGGTCCACTGTGGGGTGCCCCTAATCAAAGTCGTCGTTGGCAGCCCTAAACATGTCGCCCTCGTCCTGACCACCTTTCGTGCCCTTACGCATCCTGTCGCCGTCAACAAACGAGACGGGGTCCGGCACGGGGTTGCCATCCTTATCCAGGGTGGTCTCGAACATCTCCTCCGGACTCCAGTTCTCGGTCGGGTCCTTCTTGGTGCTCGAGTCGCCCATGCCCATCTTCTCTTTGGCGGTTTCGGCCATCCGCGAGACGGGGTTTGATGATCTTGAGGACTGCATGGCGGGCTGTGCTCTGTAATCGATTAGTTTGCAATCCGTCTGCGAACAAAACGGCAGTCGACCCCTTCGCACCGCAGCCCAGGGGAAACCTCAAGCGTACCAGGTAATAGTACTATAGCTTGGTGGGTGTGACTGTGATGTGGTTACATTCATTCGACCTCTGGGATGAAAATATGACCTCTGGCCGGGGCATGCGGCAGGCCTGATATAAAGCCAGCCGGCTGGGAGGGTGGCGTTGATGATGAGATGATGACGCCGGGACTAAACGTAATCTGTAGCCGCCCCATGCGGGTATTTCTCCGCGTAGCGAAACCGTCGACGCTGGGGCTGATGCTTCGTTATGGGGAGGACGATGTGATTGCCTGAATGCGAGCTGGTGAGGTCATCCCAGCGTCTGCGGAGGGGAGGGATTGGTCGAACCGTTCGCCCGCCGTCGGCCAAAGTACGGGCCTGGTCCCGTCCCCATGGGGTGTGCGGATGCTGGGCAATAGCTCGGGCTTCTATTGTTGATCGGCTGTCCAATAGATGCCAGCAACAATGGCGTCGATCCTCACAGTATGCAGTGGCATCGCCGTATCCGAAACAAGACTACGGAGTAGACACTGATATTGCTTCATATGCTTTGATAGGTCGGTATCGCCAAATCGGCAATCCCTCGCTTTTTAGTCGTCATCGGACACCAGCATCCAAAGAAGACGATAGAGTCCGGGTCATCGAGGTAAGGGTATAGGTAGCGCTAGATTCGGTTGAAGTTGTCTGGCCAGGCGACTTCGTCGGGGTCGGGGATGGTGGTGGGGTAGGCCCGAACATTCCAGCAGTTCCGTAGAAGCCATCTCGCTCGACACGCGGTGGTGTTCAGCCTTAGCCATGTGGGGATCCATTCTGGCCCACCAAATGGATCCTACTAATGACTACGGGGTACTCTGCTAGAGCTGGAAGGGGTGGCATTATTTCAGTTTGGTGACGTGGATGAATGGGTGTTACGCCCCCCCGCTATATTTTCCGCGCCAACCGGGGAGGAGTATGATCTTGTGTTGTATGCCTGCCCCTCCACTCCCATCATCTTAAAATCACCTCCAGCTCAACCGTCGGTGCGCGATGACTCAAACACCCTCAATGCCTCAATGCCTGTCCAGGGGAGGGTCTCGTCTCGTCGAATGAACGACAGGCGGCCGGTCTTATCACGACATGCCCCGTCGGGTCCTCCGAGCCCAGCCCAGATTCTCCGCTAGCCCGCCATCAACGCCGAATCACACCTTACGGCTAATCTCGACCGTGCTTATGCCTGTAGCCTGTCTTAGTTTCGCTTTAAGCCGCAGCCTTCTCTTCGAATTATTAAAGCCATGTCGGGCCTCTCTGGGAAGTGAGTTCGGTGTCGACGACGGTGCGACACCATGAGCGCTTCAACGTGCCCAAGCAATGGCGACAACCAAATCGGGCCGCAGATTGATGCCGCATGTCGCCCGTTCGATTTCACCCTGCTCTTCGAAGATGTCTTCTTCAGTATCCTACCCTCTGCGATCTTTCTACTGCTGTTGCTGCCGCGATTCGAGATCCTGCGCCGCGCCCCAGTGAAGCTGAGATCGATTCGGCTGGCCATCTATAAACTGGTAGGAGACCCCCCGACTCGGAAGTGGATGGTCGATATAATGATGAAACCAGAGTGTTCTAGTTGTTCTGTTCCTCTTGCAGATCGTGTTCACGGTCTATCAGGTCCAGACCGCGGCTCTACACACCAGCGTCTCAACCCCATCCGCCGTGCTGGGCGTGACGGCCACTCTCGCAGCAGTCATCCTCTCCTTTTTTGAGGACCAACGCTTGGTCAAACCATCGGATACCCTCATCCTGTATTTTTCTACGTTGAGTATCTTGTATATTCCCCGGCTACGCACGCTATGGCAGATGCAATCCGTCGCTGTCCCCCGAGGACTCTTCACGGCCATGTACGCTGTCATAGTCTTGGCCATGGTTTTGGAGTCTGCGAGGAAAACAAAAATGCTTCGGCCGTTGTACGAAGACGTTACCGTCGAGCAAATATATGGTTTCTGGGGCCGGAATTTCTTCTTATGGATCTTCCCGTTATTCCGGGACGCATACACGCATGTCATCGGGGTTGACGATCTACCGGATATCGACTCTTACTTGAGGGGTGACCATGCAGAGGCACAAATTCTACATGCCTGGCAACAGACGCAGGGGAAACACCGACTGCTTAAGGCGGCATTCCGGGCTTACCGTAGCCCTTTCCTCTCCGCCATCATACCAAGACTGCTCCTCGCAGGTTTCACCTTCTGTCAGCCATTCCTCATCTCCGCGACGATCGACTATATCGATGTACCGACAACCCCAGAAAGCAAGCGATATGGGCAGGCTTTGGTGGGTGCGTATGCGCTAGTCTATGCCGGAATGGGATTCTCTACAGCCATCTATTATCGTCAGGTCAATCGGACGGTTACCGCAGTGCGGTCTGGTCTCGTGGCCATGATCTACGAACAGACAATCGCACTCAAAGCCACCAGTTCCGACCAGGCTGAAGCCGTGACGCTGATGGGAACTGACATGCAGCGCATCATCACAAGCACGAGGCTACTGCATGAGACATGGGCATCAATCTTATCGGTTGGTGTGGCGATTTGGCTCTTGGAGCTCCAGGTCGATATTGCTTGTATCATGCCTGCCATAATTGCGGTGGGCTGTGTTCTGGCAACTACACCCGTCTCCTCGAGATTTGGAGATGCACAGGCGGCCTGGATCAAGCAGGTTCAGAAACGGCTTGCCATCACCTCGACCATGCTGAAGGACATGAAGGCGGTCAAAATGTTAGGACTTGAGCCGATCCTATCCGAGGTAATCACTACCTACAGGAAGACTGAGCTGCAAGCCTCCAAGCGATTCCGGAAGCTTCTGGTGTTGATCTTGTTGCTATGTAAGATAACCCTGACACCACCAAGATAGTAGCTGACTTGTTATGATGCATAGCAAATGTGCCTGCTGACTTCGCGCCATACGCGGTATTCGTTCTATATACGATTATTGCATTGGTTCGGAATAACCAAACACTTCTCACGACGCAGGCATTTACCACAGTGTCTTTGGTGTCGATCCTTACATCACCGTTGTTGACATTCGTTCAGGCGCTACCCCAGATCGCGCAATCGATTAGCTGCTTGGAACGGATTCAAGATTACTGCCTAAGAGACAGGTCCAGCGAACTCGTACCCCCGATCAACTCACCCAAGACGTTGCTGGATGGGACTGAACTGACTGTGTTGTCGAAACCGGAAAAACAGCACGAGTCTCCACTTTTGCGTGAATCTTTTGTCTCCTTCCAAGGTGCCAGTGTCTCCTGGGCACCCGAGGGTGATCCCGTTCTGCGTGACTTGACATTGTCATTTCCCAGGAACAGGATTACAATGCTCGTTGGCCCGGTTGGATGTGGGAAAACGGCTCTTCTGGAGGGCATTATGGGTCGGATGCATACCAGTGGCAGCTTTATGCGTCGGTCACAGTCTCCCGCATACTGCCCGCAAATTCCGTGGATTATGAATGCCCCAGTTCGGTTCAACATCACAGGCGGAACAGAGCTGGATCAGAAATGGTACGACTACACGATCGCAGCTTGTGCACTCACCGACGATTTGGACATGCTTCCGGAAGGCGATATGCACCTAGCTGGAAGTAATGGCGTGTCTCTTAGTGGAGGCCAGAAACAGAGAGTGGTGAGTAACCTGTGCCTGGTTTGATGCTTTACTAACAGAGCTAGGCTCTTGCGCGGGCTGTGTACTCTCGACTTCCCTACGTCGTTCTTGATGACGTCTTTAGTGGACTCGACCCTCACAGTATTCGGAAGATTGGCGAGAGTCTGTTTGGACGAAATGGCGTTTTTCGCAGAACCAATAAAACGGTTGTTTTGGCAACGCATACTCGTAAGTATCCCGCGCAGTTTGGTAAGATGCAATCTGACAAACCTCAGAATTCCTGCTCCCTTATGCCGATGAGATTGTTCTTCTAAATGACGGTAAGAAGGTGGACCAAGGCACTTTCGCAGAATTTGTGATGAGACACCCCGAGTACACTCAACCCAAGACTACGGACGACGAGGGCGCATCTTCCAATGAAATAGATGGTGTTCCTGACGAGGTAGTACCGAAGTCGTGGAAAAAAGATGCCCCCAAGGCCGATGACTCTGATGATATAGAAAATGACACCTCACGGCGAGATGGGAACTGGTCGGTCTACATTTATTATTTCCGCAAAGCAGGAAACCTTGTCGTCGTGATGTTTTTGGTAACTGCGCTTGCCTATGGCTTCACAACTCAATTCTCCAGTATGGTTCCCTCTTATCTAATACATACCAGACTAATGCGCTGTTAGATATCTGGTTGCAGTGGTGGTCCAGTGCAAATGAGGCGCATCCGAATAGCGATACTGGGAAGTATCTCGGAGTGTACACTGTCATCTTTGTGGCATCGTTATTATCCTTTTTGACCTGTTGCTGGTATGTTTGATCCCAAATAGAAAAGCATATCTAACAGCGCAGGCTCTTGATCGTCAATATTGTCGGCAGCACTGCTCTGGGCCTCCATACGGATCTTTTGCAAGCAACCCTTGGGTAAGATTTATTGCTCCCACTACAAACATTTGCTCACTCAGTTGCTTTAGTGCCCCCTTCAGATTCTTCCAGCAGACGGACACCGGGTCTCTCGTCAACAGGTATGGTATTCACGCATTTGAAAGCACCCCTGCTCATTGGAAAACAGGTTCAGTCAAGATATGGAGTTGATCGATTTTTCGCTGCCGATCGAGGGCCTAAACTTCGTGGGAGGCAAGATATCCGCAATAATTAACTATATGCCTCACTCACTAACATACCGCAGGCGTCAGTATCGGTACGGTGAGTATCATCATTCTTTGCGTCATCGGTAAATACATCACCATCACCGTTCCTTTCATGCTGCTGGCTATATGGGCAATCCAGCGCGGCTATCTTCGCACCTCCCGCCAAGTGCGACTACTGGACATCGAAGCCAAGGCGCCCCTGTACACCCACTTCCAAGAGACTGTCAATGGTATATCCGTCATCCAGGCGTTCCGGTGGGAGAGGAATTTCCACCGGCAATGCATTGACAAACTGGACATGTCCCAAAAGCCATTCTACATGCTCTACTGCGTCAGACAAGGACTAAAACTAGCCCTAGATCTTGTGGTGGCTATCTTCGCAGTGATTCTCGTGGCGATCATCATCTCTTTGAAAGACAAGTTCAGCGCAGGAAGCGTCGGCGTGGCTCTCAACTTGGTCCTAACCTTCAGCCAAAACCTAAATAACACCATCGAGTCGTGGACCCAGATGGAGGTATCCATCGGCGCAGTATCCCGCGTGCAGCGCTTCGTCGAGGAGACGCCTTCTGAAGAGACAAGCCCCTCTTCATACACCTCGACCTCCATCTCTCAAGGCGCCATCCATTTCTCCAACGTCACCGCAGGATACAAGTAAGCCCCCCTCCCCTCCACCACCCACCATTCATCTAACCCCACCACTAGCCCCTCAACAGCCACCGACCCGATCCTTAAATCCCTCGACCTTATCATCCAACCGGGAGAAAAGCTCGCCATCTGCGGCCCCTCTGGAAGCGGCAAAACATCCCTGATCATGGCCCTCCTACAAATGATCAGCCTCTACGACGGCCAAGTAACCATCAACGGAGCGGACCTCACAACCCTGAAACCCACAGCCCTACGCTCCCAGATCAACGTGATCCCGCAAGACCCATTCTTCATGCCGGGCACGCTGCGCTTCAACCTCGACCCCAGGAACCAGCTCCCAGACGCGCACCTCATCTCCGCTATCCAGAAAGTCGGACTGTGGAACCGCGTCATCGCAGACGGGGGGCTCGACGTCCCCATCGACTCGTTGGACTGGTCTTACGGCGAGAAGCAGTTGCTTGCGCTGGCTAGAGCGTTGGTCGTCGACAGTCCGATCCTGGTTCTGGATGAGGCGACGAGCAGGTATGTATCTCTCTACCTTACTTTTACCTCCCTAAGCCTTTTACGACCCTATCTCTCCCAACCTCCTACCCCACAACCCACCACCCAAAAAATTTATAACATATGATTAACAAATAATACAGTGTGGACACCGAAACCGAAACCCTCATGTACGACATCATCGCGAGAGAACGCCCCACGCAGACGGTCCTCGCGGTGGTGCACCGACTGGACCACATCCACCGGTTCGACCGCGTGGCGGTGCTGCAGCAGGGCGAGCTAGTGGAGGTAGATTCCCCGGCGGTGTTGTTGGAGAGGGAGGAGTCGGCCTTTAGACGGTTGGTTTTGGCGTTGAAGAAGTAGTCCGTATATGTATTGATCTGTTTCTTGGATCTGGGGTGGAGGTTGGACTTGGGTGGTTGGGTCGGGTTGAGTTGAAAGGTAGTTCAGGGGCGGCGGTACTTCAATTGGTGATAGTATAGCATGAACGCGTCTAGATATATAGATAGATACTATACATAACCTGACAATGAGAACCAAACTCATACAATATACCGGGAACCCGCACTGATGTATTCAACTCCTATCTACCTATCCAGCAAAATGAATTAAGGGAGACCAAGGCAAATTAAAGTAATTGAAAATAGAATAAAAGAAAGTATTTCAATACCTACGTCTCCCGACGAACGAACTATCTATCTATAACGACCACAGCAGCTAAAATAAAACTAGAAGCTAGAAAAAAGGAACTAGGAACTAGATAGGCAACGTATTCGAATAACCGATGACCTGGTATCTTGTCTTCCGCAAATGAACGCCGTGCGCGAAGTAGAGAAACAGCACAAAAAAAAAAAAAAAAAAAAAAAGGGACGAACACAATCTGAAGATGTACGGATAAGGTAAAATGTGCAGTAGATATGCACGCCACGCGACGCCAGCATAACGCCGTAACTCTGTCTCGAGGGAAACGCATAAAAGGGACTAACAAGACGGGAAGATGAACAGGAAGGTGAAGGCGAAGAGGGGGGTCTATAAATGCCCGAACAGTTTCAAGCGGTACAGACAGGTATGGTTGGCACCGTAGTTGGCATTCACCCTGAAGACGACCATGTCGACGCGCAGCTGGGGGTCATCGATGATGGCATCTAGAACGAAGCGTTGGATGTGCTGTGGGTTGTTGAGGTCGTAGGCCCATTTGCCGACGCGGTAGAAGGACGGGCCGAGGAGCGCGTCATCCGAGTAGGCGGACTCGGGGTCACCGGGGAATGCGTAACTGAGGGTGTTTATGATTGAGTCGTGGAAGGGGAATGGATGGGAGAGGGGGGACATGTATGCCTTGACTCGGACGGTGGATATGAAGTTGCGGAGGAAGGAAGGCAGGGAGGAAGACGATGGTTTGGGGCCGACGGAGCGGAATCGGGCCCAGAGTTCCATGTCTCGAGGCGCGACGTCGGGAAGAAGAGTGGCGGTCTTGGGCATGTGCTCGACGATGACTTCCTCGGGGACGATTGCTTGTCCGAGGTGGATGCCGAGCTGGACCATGCCGGTGTCTTCGCGGGGGGCGCTGCACCAGCAGTCGCCGAAGTCGTCCCAGGAGGTGAGAGCGGCGAGGGGGGGTTGGGTGAGACGGGGCTGTGTCAAGAACACGGATTTGATTTTCCTGTGGATGATTTGGAGGTAGGTGAGGGTGGGCCCGAAGGTTGGAGTGGTGATGTAGGGATTGATGATCACGCCGAGGCCGGGGGATAGGAAGTTGGTTTTCCAGACGACGGGGGTCTGAGGAATGGAGGGAACGGAAGGAACGGAGGGAGCAGTCGGTGCTCTGATGGGCGGTGCGACGACGGAGGGCATGAAGCGGACCTCGTTTTTGACGATTTTCACGTCATGCGCGAGCGAGGATACATGCGCGCTTAGGCGGGACATCTCGTCGGTGAGGCTGTCGATTGCGACGAGGTTGGTCTCGTTCATGGGGACGTATCGGTGGACGGAGGGAAGCCTGGCGAATCTGAAGAGGGCGAACAGGGCCACTGCCACGGTGACCATGGTGAAAAAACGGACGACTGTGGATTTGCTAGGGAGGAATGCAAAGTAACTTCTGGCTGGACGGGCATCATGCGGAGTGCGTGATCGCTGACGGTCGTGTGCTGACGCTGCTTGTGCTGTATGTTGTACATGAGTATCGGGGATGATTGTTTTTGTTGGCGCGGATTGCATGACCGGAGATTTGTTTCTGACGGGAGGTTTGGCGGGAGATTTGGGAACGGCAGAAGGTTTGTTCATGGCAGGAGATTTGTTTATAGCCGGGGATTTGCTTTTGGCGGGGGATTTGGCTATGGCGGGGGATCTTTTTATGGCGGGAGATCTGGTTACGGCGGGAGATGGGTTTCTGACGGACTCGTACTCAGATTCCAGCTGAGACTCTGGCGTCGCTTCTAGTTGGAAGTCTCCGTCGCTCAAGTCCCCGTCGCTCAGTTCCGGGGAGGGCGACTGTTGAAGCCTGGAATCCGGCTCCTCTTCTTCATGGATTGGTTCGTTGGCAAAAGCAAGCCCGGAAAACCGACGAGGGGGCGCCTTGATATTCTTCCCATCGGAAAGTGTGCGTCGCAGGTCATCGTTGTGAATGTCTCGCTCCACGGAGTATGAAAGGAGAGAGGAATTGTCGAATTGGGGCGAGCTTCCTACCGGGGGCTCTCCACCTGTTTTAGGGCCGAGCCGTGTCATCGGCGACGGATACAGGCTGTCGGCCGCCACATGAGGATATCTGGGCTTGGGCTGAGGAATAGAAGCGGAGCTCGACGGCGAAAGGGTATGCGCAACGGGGGGTGTGGGAGTGGCGGTGGATGCGCCGTTGCCCTGGATCGGACTGGGAGTTTGAGTTGCTTCACGCAGAGTATCGAACAGCTGCAGCTGGTCCGGAGTCGGCTCACGTCTGCGTCGAGCTGGCGACACGCCTACAGAGGACACACTTCGTGGACGGGTGCCACTGCGGGGGGGTTCGCTCGCTTTCATGTTGCGATCCTTGGCATCTTCGATCCCCTTGTCGATCGTGCCAGCCATCTCGGTCAAGTCCATCTCGGGATGCAGGACCAGCGCCCGCGGAAGGAGCGGCGTGTCTGCCGCTCCATAGGCAAACGATGGCTTGGTAGGGATGTTCGGCAGGGCCTGGGACTTTCTCATCGAACCCAAGCCGGTGTCGAGAAATGTCGATGGGCCGTTTTTGCCGCTCGGTGTCGACCCATTGCGCCGGACGGCGCCCCGCTTGGGAGGCATTGGCGTTCAATGTTTAGAAGTGGGCGTCTTAGTGGTCAGTCAGCTGGCGTTTAAGGTGGACGCTTGCATAGTGAGGAATCCGGAAGAAAGGAGTGGCGCAGACCAAGTCGAGCGCAGTTCGACTCACAGGATGTTGCGGAATGAGGAACGAGGAACGAGTGTTGGATGAGATGAAATGAAAGCAACGGCAGCCTCAGGCAGAAACGTGAGGGTCGTCGGGGTGGGAGTAACACAGTCGCGAAAGCAAGTGGATCAAAAGCCTGGCCGATGGACCCGGATGAAAGGCGAATATAAGTTGGCGGCCCAGTCTGTGTTACAACTGATGCAGCCAGCTTGGATAGAGTCGAGGGATCCTGCGCGGGTGTCAGAGGCGGAAGTGAAGTAACAGGTGAAAGAGACGGGCAGATAAGGCAGCCGCAGTTCTTTGTCCTCGAGCGACAATCGGGACCCCTTAAAATAAACCGGGAGGGTTGAGGGAGCTCGATCAAGCAGACCAATTGACTTACGCCGACAATCCAGGATGCTCTGCTTCATGCGCGAAGGAGACACGGCGCGAGAAGACGCGGCGGATGCGGATCCACGCCGGCGCTGTGGCGGTGGAGGTCGAGGGCGGGCTCCGGTGGGGGGGGGGGGGGGGGGCGCGCATGTGCTGCGCGTAGAATAAGGAGGTTCTCCTGGGGAAGTGATGGTAGGATGGGATGCGGGAGAGGAGAGGAGGGGAGACGCTGGAGCAGCAGAGCATCGATCAAGATCAATATTATTGATGATGTGACGAATGATGGAATGCGTAAGTTTGATACGCCCTGTGACCCCGAACCATACCCCCTTGCCCGATCGGGAAAGGCGGCTCCCCGGGCGACTGAAATGTGAATGCCCTCAACCGGCACAAGGGGAATGCACGCCAACCGAGCAAGCAAGGAACAGCCCGGACAGCCCGGACAGCCCTCACCTCCTTTGTCCTCGTCCGTAGTCCCATCGGATCAGCCCAGCCACCTCTTTATCTGTCGCCATTTTTACGCCTCTCCTCGGTTATCCGAAACGTACAAAGAAACCAACCACTACACTTCTATATAGGTAGGTACCCAAGCCTAGCAATCAGTCATTTACACGGCTGCCCTCTCCGGACGCTCATCCTTCTATATTGCCAAACGCAAAAATAATATACAGTCGCTGAGGCAGTCAGGCAGTCACAAATACAAACGTGGATGCTAGCATGTCCGTGGCGGGTCTTCAGTCGTATCGCTTCGTTCAACAGGTCCACGCCGCAACAATCCCGTCCCTGCGGCCCTCCACGAGGAATCCGTCCTTGAGGCGGACGCGCTCGACGAGCGCGGGCGATGGCCCTGTTTCGTCCGCACCGACGCCGGCGCCACAGTCCCAGTGGCGGCCGTCCCCCTTGTCGTATACCTTGACGACGTTCTCGCCCGCCGCCGTCACGATCCGCTTGGTGTCGAACATCATGCTGGTGATCGGATGGTCGTAAGCGTAGGCGTCGTAGATCGAGCCCATTCGGAGATCCCAGATCTGTCCCGTTAGCCTGTAATCAGAAATGTCACCGAGGGTACATACCCGAATGCTGCGGTCCTGACTTCCCGTCACCAGATGCATATCATCAAACTGTAGGCACGTAACGGGCCCCGTGTGGCCCACCAGGCTCCGGTGGACCTGACCGCTGCGGAGATCCCACAGGCGGACCATGCCGTCAGCCGTACCGCACGCCAGCGCCGCATCGAAACACTGAATCGCCCCGACAAAGTCCGCCGAGGCGTCCGGGGTGCGTCCCGATGGGCGCCATGTCGACTCGCTTCCCAGCGTCGACGCCTGCGCGGCAGCCCACAGGACATCCAGCGTCTGCACGCAGCGCCCCTTGACCAGATCCCACTGTCGCAGCGTCTTATCGGCCGAACCGGACACCAAGGTGTCACCCTTGAAGTGCAGCGCGGTGATCTCGTCGACGTGGGCGTCCAGCGAATACGCGAAGCAGTCTTCGAGAGTGGTCGAGTGGGACGCCACGGAGGCGTCGTCGGCTTGAACAGACTCGTCGTCGTCATCGCGGCGGGTGAGACGGTTGTCCCGGGTGGTGGTGGACCGGGCACGGCTCAGATCCCAGATCTTGACCGAGGCGTCCATCGAGCCCGTGGCGACGATGTTGTTCTCGAGCTGGAGGCAGCGGACGGAGGCGTTGTGGCCCTCCAAGAAACCCATGCAGCGGCCAACATTGAGATCCCACACGCGCACCGTGTCGTCCAAGGCGGCACTGATCATGGTGCCGAACGGATAGTCGAAGTCTAGGGCCGTGACGATGTCGGAATGCGCCTGCATCTCTTTGATCTCGGACCCGGGGGCGAAGTGTTCGTGCAAGACCGGCATGGAGCGTTTCCCTGGACCGTCAGCACATTATCCTCCCACACAGACAGCCATCCATACTTATCGATCGTTGCTTCACGCTCTTTGGCGACGGGAGCTTCTGGTAGATAGACTCCGACATGAACGACGCATCCATGGCCGAATCTTCCGATACAATTGAATCATCGTTGGCATCTGATGACTTGGGGGTCGCCGCGGGCGGAACATCTGGTGTCTCCTCCTCGATGTCCTCCAGTTTATTCTCAACCTCGGTCACTGTTTCCACGTCAGCCCGGCCCTGCCACCGTACGAGATTCAAGACCCACGCTCGTGTTCCAGCTCCGCCTCTTCCATCTCTAGGCCGGCCAACCGATCCAGCACGATCTTGCGCATGTTGTGAAGGTTCGCGATCTTGTTGTCGATGTCGTGTATCTCCGAGCTGCACATGTTCTTGCGAACACCCATTAGTTCCATGCGGCGGCTCAGCAGATCCCGTTCTTTTTTAAGGTTAGCCGGAGCGGGCGGCTCGTCGTCAGCGCCATCCTTATCCTTCAGCAGTTTCTTGCCCTTGGAGGAGCGCCGGCGGTGGGCGCGGCGGAACTCGACGTCGTCCTGGGAGGCCTGGAAGCCCTGGAACAAGGAGTAGGAGCTGGAGTCGTCGGGGATGTTGGCGAGCAGGTCGTCGGGGAGGGAGGAGATGGCCCGCGATTGGATTTCGGTGGTGGAGAGCTTGGAGCGCACCAAGTCGGTCGGGGTGGTCTGGGTAAGGGAGAAGACTTTGCGCTGGGTGTTGGGACGGCGGAGTTCGCGCTGGATGTCGGCCATGGCATGGTGGTAGTGGCCGTTGGAGGCGTCGGCCGGTCCCATCAAATGGCCTGCAGTCGATGTGACTTTCCGCCCAAAGGCCTCGATATGGCGAGACTGGGGGGGAGAGGAGGTCAGCGGAGGGATTCAGGCAGCAACGGCAGGGCAGAAGGCCGGTGTGCAGGTGCAGGGCAGAGCAGGGCGTACCGTGATGCCGGTCCCTAAGAGACCGTCCTGCTCGACAATGTCTGATAGACCGGAGGGCGACTCATCACGGCGGTGTTTGTCCATGACACCGACCTGGGGGGGGAGCTAGGCAGAAAGGCCCATCCGGGGGAGGGAGGACGAGGAGAGGATGGGCAGGAGAGGTGCAGGAGCTGGCGAAGGCGTGGAGGGAGCAAGTAATTGTGGTCGGCAGTTGGTCGGCTTGGCTGGGATGGAAAAAGATGGCGGACGGACGGGCTGCAGGGCGGAGGCACGCGATGCAGGTATTACCGTGACCGGGTGTATTTTACGATGGCACCGATAGAGAAGACTTCCCTACCTAGGTACACACTACCTTACTCATAGTAAGTAGATACTAAGTAAGGTATGCAGATAATTTGATGTTTGATAGACCGATTTCGAACCATCTATCCCAAATGCGTAGATTAAATACTCTGTCCGCAGTAGACACCCACCTGACCAGCCCAACCTGCACCTGACAGCATCCGCATCCGCATCCTCAGCCTTAGCCACAGCCACCGAGCGACCACCTCGGCCGTATCATTCCTGGGCCCGTGATGTATGGTATGCGTATTGCCCATGCCTCCGACTCGGGATCATCCATGAATCACGGCCACCACTAGCATCACCGATTCAACACCACCACCACCAAGCTCACATTCACATTCCAGCGCCAATCGCACCGCCGTCCTTGCGTCCAGCTCGCTTGGAGACTGCCGACGCCGCTGCGGCCCCCCGTGAAACACACCCAAAAGTCAGAACCGTGGAGATCGGCGCGTTAGCGTTGACCTCGACCTCCGCCTACAAAAGCTGCAGCCCCCCATCGAAGCTGTGGTTCGGATCCCCGAAAGCGGAGGATTTTCGTCGCCCAGCGCTCAACTCAGCTTTCTGTTTCCCCTCCACCCCAAAGTCAGTCACAGTCACCCGCAGCCATGGACACGGCCATCGACCTCTCCGACGCCTCCAAGGCGCTAGACCTGGCCAACATCCGCTTCCAACTGATGTGAGTCACTCAATCGCATACATATAGCTCTGCTCATAGCTCTCGGACCGGTCGGAGATCCGATCGTTCTCGATCGATGGATGGATCCTGTCTCCCTTCGCATCCCTGTCTGCCCTGCCTTAACCCCGCAGTCACTGTCATCATCCCCCTCGACAAGATGCCATATACTTACTACCCTCTCCCTTACCTACACTACACCCATAATTTATACATCTACCGGAATTCAGTCTCAGAATCCAATCCCATAACCCATCCACCATGACCCCTCTCCCCATCAACCCCCCAATTCCAATGAACCCCTCATAAC